>PVKP010019226.1:0-42852 GCA_004027715.1 Plecturocebus donacophilus
CCTAATTCTGATGATTCTTCACACTCGTTTTCCATCAAGCCTTGCTCCGTTACTGATGAGGAACTAGCGTCCTCTGTAGGAGAGACTTTCTGATTTTGAGTGTTCTCAGTTTTTTTACAGTGGCTTCTTGGCATCTTTATGGTTTTATCCATCTGTCGTCTTTGTAATTACCCACTTTCAAATTAGGTCTCTGAGTGGATGTCCAGCTTGTTAATTCCCAGCTCCAGAATCTATGTACTTTTCACTGTGCGACTCGCAACGCTAGCTAAAACAGCAGCGTTGAAATTCGTGGTGCCTTTCTGCCCGGGGGTCTCCGGTCTGGCTTCTCAGTCCCTTTTTCAATCAGCTGGATAGACTGCTCTGACTTCCCAGAGCTCCAAACATCATCCAAAAGGAGACTCAGTCCCGTTTACTCCGCACCAAGAGCCGCCGAGCCGAGACGTTGGCAAAAAAGCTGTGCCAGCCGAAAGGGTCACGCTGGTGACCTGTGGGGCTCCTCCACTGGGAATGTCCTGGTCCGTGGGCAGCAAAAATTTATCGGTAAGTGTGACGTCCACTGGCTCTCTGTGCTTTTACTGGGAGCTGCAATCCTGAGCTGCTAGTGATCGGCCATCTTGGATCTCTCTCGAATACAAAGTATTAATCCTGGGTGTGTCTGTGAGGGTGTTGCCAAAGAAGATTAACATTTGAGTCAGTGAGTGGAGAAGGGCAAACCCATTCTTAATCTGGATGGGCACAATCTAACCAGCTGCCATCATGGCTAGAATATAAGCAGGCAGAAAAACATGAAAAGAGAGATTGGCCTAGCCCCCAGCCTACAGCTGTCTCCCATGCTGGATGCTTCCTACCCTCAAACATTGGACTCCAAGTTCTTCGGTTTCAGAACTCAGACTGGCTCTCCCTCCTCCTCAGCTTGCAGAGGGGGTATTGTGGGACCTTGTGATCTTGTGAGTTAATACTTAATAAACTCCCCTTTATATAACTCTCTATATTCCATTAGTTCTGTCCCTCTAGATTGTAGGAGATCAGTCAGGGTGGTGGGAGAAATTATAGGAAAGACGCAAACCTTCTTGGAAAGCTGGGAGGTTTTTGGGGAAGAATGAGCTGAAGGCAACTGTTCTTACCCTGAGGCAAAGGGCAAGGGGTAGGTACAAGTAAATGTAGGGGAGTTTATCTAAATAGTTTCTTTACTCGTGTTGTCCTAAAACCAACCTTTAATCATTTGCATGCAGAACTACTCTCTACTCAGGAGTTAAACAATGTTAATTACCCACAAATGTGTTTGCTCCAGACCTTTGCCATTAAATCTGTACTAAAATAAATGTGAGCATCTCTGGCCTATTGGGACTGCACGCTCATCAGCAGTGCTAAGCCATGCAGTCCCCTAGCACACTCACAGGCAAAATACCTGTGTCTGCATACTCCTTTCATCTGTCATTCAGCCAGAGTCAGCAGGACATACTCAGCAGCTAGTGCTCGTGTGTGAGAAATACTGCAGTGGATCATGACAGAACCCCCAAAAATGAAGGTGAAGAGACTCTGCAGTCGCCCACTTGGGATACCCAAGTTCAGGGGAATTCTCAAGCTAGGGTTTCATCATGGGGCAACAGTTATCAGCACAACAGAAACGGTATATAAAAGTATTGAAACATCTACTTAAAGCTTGTGGATCCTCAGTTTCACAGCCTCAATTAAGGGACTTAATGCAAACAACTGTTTCCTACAGCCCATGGTTGCCAGAAGAAGGCACGCTAGGCGTAGAGCTCTGGGAACAAGTAGGGAGAACTCTTAAACAATATCATGCACAAGCTCAACGGGTCCAAGTGACATCTTTAACATCATGGGCCTTAGTTAGGGCTTCTTCGGCCCCGCTCTACACAGAAGAGCCTAAGAACAGAAGGGAGGAGAAACCGTCACCTACCTTACTGCCTCCTCCATCTCCCTCAGCCCCACAATTATCAGGTAAATGTGCCACACAGGAGACAAAAATTCTCCCTGAGCCCGCTGCCGCAATAAATTGTAAGTGGCATTAGAGGGGGAGCTCTTGGCCTGCCGGGTAATGCAAGATGAACAAGGCAATCACATATATGAATTCATTTCTTTTGAGGCTTATACAGAGATAAGAAAGAGCATTAGAGAAAATGGAGTCACTAGCCCATTTACAAAAGGATTAACTGAAACCATAGCAGACAACTTCCATATGACTCCATGGGACGGGTCAGTGATAGCTAAAACAACTTTAGAGCCCAGTCAATACCTCCGCTGGAAGGCAGAATATAATGTGTTGTGCGAACAACAAGCCAACCAGAATCAAGTGAAAGGCAAGACATTAATAGCTGCTGTCCTCCAGGGGAGGGGCCCCTATGCCAATGTACAACAATTAAGTTTTGCTCCCCAAGCCTAGGCACAGGTGTCTTTGTGCACTCTCATGGCTTGGGACCGAATTTCCCAAAGCAAATTTTAACAGGGATCTTTTATAAATGTTTGACAAGGGTCTCAGGAGCCATTTGTTGAATTTATCAATTGGTTAACCCAGGTAATTAGGAGACAAATTAGCCATACCCGGGCTTCTGATATCTTACTGTTACAATTGAAAATGCTAACATCGACTGAGAGCAAGCAATGCAGGCAGCTACAGTCAGGGAACTTATACAAGCATGTCAGCTGGTGATGATTGAAACACACAAAGCCAAAATATGGGCTATGGTATTAAAGCCTCCTAAAGTGAAAAGGGAGAAAAACCCAAATCTAGAGAACCCTGACTAATACAGAAGTCTTGGTCTGCCCTGTTGTTTCTATGGTTACCATCATACAAACCTCCTAACAAACCACCCTAAAACTTAGAAACAATGAAGGTGACTCAAAAATAGCAAACAACACAATAAACAGCTTTTGAGTGGTTTATTATGTAATTTAATACAAAAACATAGTGTCTAACAAGAGTTGAACAAGAGATTTGGGTTTTATTTCCTGTCTAGTCATTCAAACACACTAAGCAAAGCTCAACAAAAGCAAAATTTTCCTGTCATGGGTCCCCTAGACCCTGTGTTTAGGTGAGAACAAGAACCTCCTTGCCTTCAAATAAAAAGTGTATTTGACTCTATCTTCGTGATTACTTGTTTCCTACACACACATATATATATAAACATTTGTGTATGGTATACACTTATGTGAGCAAAGTTATAAACCAGAACTGTGCTTACATTTTTCTTGACAGTGATAATCCATGTTAAGAATAAGTAAGCCTACATGCCCTGAAGATAATAATAATCCTTTAAATTTATGCTGAGCTTTACAGTATGTAAAGTGATTCTTTAGATTATTTCATTTTATTCTCATGTCAACTTTGTAGATAAGTGGAACGTAGTTATTGGTGTAATCAGTTTGTAAATAAGGATACTGAGACTTGGAGAAATTGAATGATCTGCCTATCAGCACTGAAAGATTCGAGTAGGCACCCAGCACAACATAAATGAATGAAAATATAAATGCAAGAAGAAAAACCAAGTCTTCTGACTATGTACTTTTTACTCCTGCCACACCAATATTTTAACTGTCATTTAAAAAATACATTTTGAATCTATGTATCTGATATAAATTCAAAATAAAATTTTAAAAAACATTATTTTTCTCTGACATAACTACAACAAACTACTAATTAGAATAAATAAATAAAAACACTAATGAATTTAACGTATCATCTCTATTACAGTCTTAACTACTATATATGACATTTATATGTAATCTACACATTTTCTTTTATTTATTCATTCAATTCACTCTAAAATATATCTACTTGGATCTTCTATACTCCAGGCTAGGAGCTAGGGGTATAGTGCTGAAGAAAACAAAACTAACCCCCACCCTTATGGCACAGATAGTCTGGTTAGGGATGTAGACATTTAATAAACATACAAATGCAGAAATTGTGAGTGTGGAAAAGAACAAAGGAAAAGAGCGATGCAGTCTGACATAAGTTAACAAAGATCTAATTTAGATAGTAAGACAGGCAGGCAACTCTGAGTAGGTGACATTTAAGCTGAGGCCTAAACTGTTCATTCATTTCTTCAACAAATATTTCCTGTCTGCATATGCTGTCTCAGCTAAGCTGCGATGTTCAAGTCATACGAGTGCCAGGACGTACAGTGATGAGCAGGACAGCATGGTCCCTGACCTCAGGTAGCTCACTGTGAAAGGACAATCAGAGAGACAAACTTGATTTGGGACTTGAAAAATTAATTTAGCCATTGAGTTCAAAATAATTAACACATGAATTCCTCCTTGGATGTATTATTTTAAAACCTAAATTGGGACTTGAGTAATTCATCCAGTAAGATTTGGCATATCTTTATCCTTCAAGAACGATCTTTCAAAGAAAGAGACCTAAAATGGCTTTGTCCCATTAAGACTGATCCAGGGCTAGGTATAATCCTGAGAATACTGGGATCAAGCTCTGTAGTAAGCTAAGATTACAAGAGATACCAGTATTTTACAATCCTCATCCATTCTTCTTTGTTTATAAATATGACTTCATTTTTATATTTCTCTAATACAATTTTATGATATCGTTCAATGAACTTAATGCTTACCTCAATTGGATCAGCTGAAAATAGCTATCTTTTAAATAATCACATATTTGTCTAAACAATTAAAGAAGATTACCATAAATAAGTTCACAGTTGTACATATTGAATCATGATATGCAGTGAACCTTAAAATATATTTAAAATATATTGCAAACATAATAATTCATGGGGTTTTTTCATAATATGTTTCCTTCCTTTGGCCTTTATTGTTTACTCAAGAATAATGAATAAATTTTTCTGTTAGTTAGAGAATCAAAATGTCAAGAGAGGAGATATATGCCTGAAATTTGATGATATGAATTTAACAATTTTGACAAATGAAGTGTGAAGCAATCATCATTTGTGGCAACACTAGGCTATCTTGTCTGACTGTAGAAGTTTACCTGGGTTTCTGTTTAATCTTTCAGTCAAGAAGCTTATTCTCCTAGCAAAATACACACATACAACAATGAAGAATAAACAATTAGTTATCTGATCCATTGCTTGTTATTAACAAAAATTTTATAAATTTATATCTGTGATTTATGTATATGGTTTGTCTAGAAAAATTAACATAGAGTTTCCTGCTAATCAACTCTCAGTCTCTAAAAAAAATTTACAGTCAGAGCACAAATCATAAATGAAGGTACTAAAGGTATCTTGTGTCTAAAAAATTTGATTTATTGAAAATTAAAGAACTAAAAAAAATACTGTTAAGTTTTCACTGCCTGAGTAGCTTTTTTTATCTTTCAGCACATACAGTGAAAACTGACTTGTCTATTTCAGTTTGATTAGAAGCTAATTTTGCCTCCTGGTTCTCAAATGCTATGTTTCAAATTTATCATTCAGACTCAGGCACTTGATGACAAAACTTTTAATTCAAAACCCAATTTTTTTAAATTAATTTTTATAATTGTTGATTAGTTTTATGAACCATGGAAAATGTTATCTAAAAAGGATGCTTCCAAAGTAGGTGGAATCTTAGATTTGGTGAAATATGTTACATATCATGGCATATAAAAATAATGTAACATAAATTGAGAGCAGAAGGGAAAAGAAAGTTGAAGTATACAAATTGCTTCATCTGTAACAACTAAAATTCAAAAGATATCATTGAAGGCTTCAAATTAAATAACAAAAGCATAATTACTAATCATGAGGAAAGCACTAAGAATTTTTAAATTAACTGAAGTTGATGGAAACAAAAGAAAGAAAATACACTATTCATAGAAGGGAGCAAAAGATAATGTCTAAGATATTAAATAATTAAGAGAATTATATAACACACTAGTAATAAAGTTTTCTACTAGAACAAAAATACAAACTTTCTTAAATATCATGATGATTATACATTAAGAATAAAACGAAGCATATGGAGTGTATATGATTTGTGAAAGCAGTAAAGTATAATTAATTTCAAAGAAGTAGGTTCAAATATACCTGTCAAATCAATAAATCTAAATGGGTTAAAGTCATCTGTAGAAGAGAGGAAATCAAATTAAATAATGGACAAACATAGATAAGGCAATTGTAAAAAGAGAAGGAAGGAACAGAAGGAAGGGCAGAAGAGGAAGGTAGTAAGGGAGGAAGAGCTTGCAACCTTACTTGAATTTGTTATAAAATGTTCAGTGACACAAAGAAGGTCAGTATCTTCTGTTAAAAGGAAATACCTGCAGTGAAAAATTTTTTAAAAGCTGAAACTGTTAATGCACGCCCCCGCAGAAAAGATAGCATCAATATTTGCAAAGCAAAACTGCAGGAGTTACAAAGAAAAGCCTAAAATCAACAGGAGAATTGTATTTATCTCTCTTTGTATTTGACAGATCAAGAAGGGAAAAATTAGTAATATGGATCTAAATGAAACAATAAAGTAGAAATAATTAACATAGACAAAACTTTGTTCCTCAAAATAAATACTAAAATTATTTTTGCATAAAACCATTATAAAAATGAACATATATTAGGCCACTATGTAAAGTATAATTAATTCTTAGACATTTTTCTCATCACAGTGCCATAAAACTAGAAATTAATGATAAAAGCAAAAATAAAAGTATTTTTATTAAATAGGTGACTTTGTACAAGTCTTCTGTCTTCAGAAGCTTCCTTTCCCAAACTGCTAAATGAAAATGATACATAAATCACAGAGTAACCTTGAAAGATTAATGAATTTGAAAACATTACACAAGTATCAAAATCTTATCCAAAAAGCAGCTTGATTTGACAGCTTCAAAGATTTAAACACTCGGTCTACACTTTACACATGTGGCTATTTAAATAATTAAATTAAACTAAAATTTTAGTTCTTCAACATTAGCCATATTCAATTTGGTCCCTGGCCACATTTGGTTAGTGACTACCATATCGGACACCAGAATATTTTCATCATTACAAACAGTTCTATTGGACAGTGTCTTTATTAGCTCAGTATATTTTAAAATCAAATATTTAGAAGTTCATGAGAATTATTTCTAAAAATAAAATATTTAGAAGTTCGTGAGAATTATTTAAGTTTTACTTCAACAAATTGAGTGCTTCTATTGAGAACCTCAAATAAGTTTTTTTTCTCACTTTACTTCCTAATTATACTAAAAGATCATCCTCTCACTTAATATAATCCAAATATATTAATGTGCTAATTGAATACGATGAGTAAGCTGTGCATACTAATTGTCACTAATAAGTTTAATGATGATTGCTTAAGCCTATAACAGCTCCTCACCTACATGGCACTTCAAGTCAACTTGATGTCACTCATTCTTCATTAGGAAAATGTGTTTTATTAAGTTGATTTTATTATATGTGAGCCCAGAAGATTTACTTCATGGCTGTCCTTTTAACGTGAAGAGTATTCCAAATGTGATCCCTGAACAAAATGCTTACGCAGCTGAAGGTGACTCTTAAATCCACCTGCTTTTTTTTAAATTTTTAATTAGTTTGTTATGAATACATAATAGTTGTCCATATTTATGAGGTACATGTGATACTTTGAAACAAGCACACAATGTGTAATGATCAATCAGGGTAATTAGGGAATGCATCACCTTAAGCATTTATCATTTCTTTGTGTTTGAAACATTCCAGTTTCACTCTTCTGGTTATTTTGAAATACACAATAAATTACGGTTAACTGTTGTTGGCCTATTGTGCTATTGAACACTAGATCTTATTCCTTCTAACTGTAATTTTGTACTCATTAACCATCTCCTTTTAATCCCCCTCCCTTCCCCACTACCCTTCCCAGGCTTTGGTAACCATTATTCTATTCTCTATTCCCAAGAGTTCAATTGTTTTAGCTTCCACATATGCGTGACAACATGTAATATTTTTCTTTTAGTGCCTGGCTTATTTCACTTCAGTTTCCAGTGACTCTTAGAACATTCCATTGCAGTAAGCTTTAAACCAATACGTACTTTCTCCATCTACTATGCCTTCATTAGCTCAGTATATTTTAAGATTCCTAATGCCACCTACTAGTCTTATGAACCTGGTTGTTTTATTATCTTCGCTAGGTCTCAGGTCCCCTCCCCCTTCTCTAAATTCAGGAGGGCCAAAGAGTGGGTGGGGATAAAATGACAGCCAAATCACAGGTTTATGTTCCCTTTCTCTCCCAGTTGAAGAAACTCTAAATAGTAGGGCTTACTTGGGGAGATTAGAGAGGTCATAAATATATCTAAGAATTGAATTTTTTAAGTGCAGATAGATACCATTGTGTACAATGTCAGGAGAGGGATGAGGACCAGCTGCCTGCCTCCCTGCTGCAGGCCCTGTGGCTGCCTGAGACAGCCCCACCAGCTGAGCATGGGTCCCCTGGCAACAGAACAGCTTTCTGAAACGCAGATCTGAGAGAAGCTGGCTGTCCTGCAGGTAATGCATTGCTGAAGAAGAGCCACCTTGGGCTAATTCAATGAAGACAGAAAGGGATTGTGACCATCTGACTGTCCCTTCCCCCTGACAGCTGCAGAAGCCCAAGAATTGAGCTGCCTTCTCACCCCGGCCTCAATACAAAGATTCTAGCTTGTCTGCCCTTGCAAGGATGGCTGCCCAGCTGCAAAATAAACATCTGTCTTGCTTTTCACCTGCTAATTCACATCCATCCCACGTTCTCAGGAATAGAATATCAGATTTAATAGAACACATGTGGGAGAAAGGCCAGCTGAGGGGACTCAGTAACCCAAAGGAGGGAAATTAGGCAAGTCAATATAAAGAATGTGTTCCCCACTAGGTCAAAGTTAGTAAAAGAAACGAAGAGACTGCTAAGAAAGGCTGCAATAAGAGGAAACATTATTTGCAATCCTAGAACAAAATAAAATAATTAATATATGAATAATAAAATGTAACAGAAGAATTACCAAAGAGAAATTGTACTGGCAAAAAAAAGGGGGAAAAATCAATTTCGTGTCCTGTAAAATCAGATGTAGAAGCTATCTTATTACACATGATAAAATAAAGCATTTTAAAGGAAATCATGAATGGTAAAATGTTTGGAGACATACGAAGAAAATTTACAAAAGGGTAACATAAAAGAGACGAAAAGTAATTAAACAAATAATAGAACATTTCACTCAGTTGAAGAAAGACCTGAATGCAGAGCACAGCAGTATCCCCAAGTGCTAGGCAAGTCTAAGGAAGAAAGAAAAAATCATATATAAATATACCCTTGTGGGCCCAGTGGGGTGATGCATGCCTGCAACCACAGCACTTTGGAGGCCAAGACAGTAGGATCACTTGAGCTCAAGAACTCCAGGTTAAAATGAGCTGTGATCACACCACTGCACTCCAGCCTGGGCAACAGAGCAAGACTCTGCCTCTTTTTTTAAAAAAAATGTATTTTAATAAAGAAAAATATATCCTTGTGAAATCTAGTCGACAACTATTAAGCTTTAATAGTAAAGAGAAAACTATACAACTAGTTAAAAAGAAAATGTGGCTTTCAAAGGCAAAGCTAACACTCTAACATCAAACTTTTCAATGCAACCCTGCGTGTCAGAAGACTGTAAAACATATTTGCAGTCTATAAAGAGAAAGAAACTACTAAGAATTCTGTACCTGACCAAGATAATGTTTGCATACAAAACAAAACAAAAATCAAAAGGTTATTAAGAAAAGTAATTTTATATTTGTAGAGACCTTGTGCAGTGCCTGACAAATGTTTTAAATATATTTGTTAAACTGAAATAAAGATAGGAAATATAAATCAATCAAAACCTGAATATTTAAAAATAAAACAAATTGACAAATTTTTAACAAACTGGTTAGATCTTTTTTTATGCCACAAGAGTAGAAACACTTTTAAGACTCAGGACAAATGAGAGTACATGATTGCAAACGTATGAACCTAAGAACTGACAAGCACTTTAGGGTAGGGCTAGGACAACCAGATTCCCAGAGAATCTAGAGACCCTGGAAGCCACAGAACCTCTAGTTCCTGGAAGGGAGAGTCTAGGTGCAGCCCCTCCCAATCCAGTCCCCACTGACATGGCCAGAGAAACCTTGGATTCATTTATGAGACAATCCCCCTTTTCATTCCACAACATCTACCCTTCCTTCAATAAGCAAGTAATTCCTGAGTCTCTGAAGTTATTTTATACGGTTTGGCTGTGTCCACAGCCAAATCTCATCTTGAATTGTAGTTCCCACAATTCCCACATGTTGTGGGAGGGAACCAGTGGAAGATAGTTGAATCATGGAGGTGGTTTCCCCCATATTGTTCTTATGTTAGTGAATAAGTCTCACAAGAACTGATGATTTTATAAGGAGTTTCCCCTTTTGCTTGGTTCTCATTTTGTTTTTTGTTTTTTTTGGGGGGTGTGTGTCTTTTTTTTTGAAATGGAGTTTCACTCTTGTTGCCCAGGCTCAAGTGCAATGGCATGATCTCGGCTCACTGAAACACTGAAACCTCTGCCTCCCGAGTTCAAGTGATTCTCTTTCCTCAGCCTCCCAAGTAGCTGAGATTACAGGCACCCGCCACCACACCCAGCTAATTTTTTTATGCTTTTAGTAAAGACGGGGTCACCATGTTGGCCAGGCTGGTCTCAAACTCCTGACTTCAGGTGATCTGCCCACCTTTGCCTCTCAAAGTGCTGGCATTACAGGCATGAGCCACTGCACCCAGCCAGTTCGCATTTTCCTTTTGTCTAAAGCCATGTAAGAAATGTCCTTTGCCTTTGCCATGACTGTGAGGCCTCCCCAGCCACAGGGAACTGTGAATCCATTAAACCTCTTCTTCTTTATAAATTACCCAGTCTAAGGTATGTCTTTATCAGCTGCATGAAACTGACCAATACACTATTCCTGTACAGAGAGAAAATGGAAACTGTTGAATGAAGTAAGCATAACCTTAAGACAAAAGCCTGTCAGAGATACATTAAAATATATATATATGTCAATTTCATTTAGGGATATACAATGTTAACAGATTGAATCCAGCAGTATGTCTTAAGAAATTATATACAATGACTATGCAGGATGAGTCAACATGAGCATGTCTATCAAAGTAATTCATTACATTAAAAATAAAAACATGACTATCCAAAAAGAGGATGAGAAACAAACTCATCACCCATTTCTCAAAAATTTTTAAATAGCAAAATAATTCAAGGAAATTGTTCTGGGCAAGATACATACTATGCAAGGTACAAATATGTACCAGAAATTATCAGAAAAATTATTTACATTGTAAAACATTAAGAATATCTCTACTATAATCAGGAATTTGAGACATTTATGTAATTACTAATAGTCAACATTTTTTAAAGCCTACTAATAAAACAAATCTTTATTTGCAAATAGTATGCTATATACTTAGAATATTCAAGACTCAATACCAAATCAATTGGCTCAAAAAAGGATTTTAATACAAAAATGGGGAGGGGGAGTCTTATCCATTGCATCAAAAAATATGATACAGCTAAAGATAAGCATAATCAAAATAATCTATATTTTAAACCATAAAATTCTACCAAAGAACAGAACATAAAACCTAAAAAATGAGACGAAATAAAAATATTGATTCTTCTCAAATTGGTATATAAATTTAATGCAATTTTCAACAAAATTTTATGATTTTTTTTAACTGGACAAAATAAATCAAACATTTGTTTGGAAAAATAAAGGCATGACGAATGTCAGAAAACCTTTGATAATGAAGATTAGTGACAGGGGATATACCCTGTGTATTATTAAAATTTATTATGAAGCTATAACGTGGTACAGACATAGGAATAGGCAAACACATCAATGAAACAAGTTCAAAAGTCAAGAAATAGATCCAAGTGTATATTGGATGAAACTCATTTATGACAAAGTTGATAAGTCAATTCATTGGAAGAAAAGTATTCAATAAACATTAATGGAAAAATATTATATGATCCCATAATCAACTCCAGATGGTTTAAATGAATAAAGGTAAAAACGAAATACTAGAAGAGAATATTGGAGAACAATTTCATAACATGTTGATGACAATGACCTAACCAAAATAATACAATACAAAAAAATACAAAACAATACAATAAATTCATAGTTATAAAGAAAAAAATTGGCAAATTTGATTACATAAATTAAAAACCTTCAGTATTGAGGAAGAAATCTTGAATGAAGTCAAAAGATAGCATTAGTTATAATAGGGTAAATAGGATTGAGTTATACATATATGATATATATATTAATTATATATTATAGCATTGTATTAATTATATATCAATGTGTTACATATTAGTTATATATTATGCTATTTAATATATGTACTACATTAATTATAAATGCATGATTTATATATGTATATTTTTAAGAAATAACCTAATTTTTTAGATAAGCAAATCACTGAATAAAAAATATTTAAAACTGCATATAGAAAAGATGTTCAAGCTCACTAAAAATCAGAGAACAATAGGATAACTTTCAGATAACATTTGGCAAAATTTAAGATGACTGATAGCATCCAGAGTGCAAAAACATAGCTTAAGTGGGGGGTGGGGAGGGATAACATGGGGAGAAATGCCAGATATAGTATGCACCAAAAGTTAAATAAATAAATTTTTTAAAAAATTTTTTAAATGCAAAGAAAAAGAATTATTGCCTACATTGTTGATGAAAGTAATAACAGACAATAATAAAGCACAGTTAAATTGAACAATGCAGGTCTTAGAGGTGCTGACTCCTCAGCAGTTGAAAGTCCATGTATAAATTTTTCTTTTTATATAAATGTAAGGGGTAGAAGTGCAATTTTGTTACATGGTTGTATTGCATAGTCAAAGTCTGAGTTTTTAGTGTATCATTAGCCGAATAATGTACCCATTAAGTGATTTCTCATCTTCCACTCTCCTCCCACATCACACCTTTTTGAGTCCCCAACATCATTCCACACACGATGTCCCTGCGTGCACATTACTTAGCTCCCACTTATAAGCGAGAACATGTATTGTCTTTCTGTGTCTGAGTTGTTTCACTTACAATAATGGCCTCCAACTTCATCCATGTGGTTGTAAAATACACGATTTCATTTCTTTCTATGGCTGAATAATATTCCATTGTGTATATATACCCCGTTTTCTTTTTTTTTTTTTTTCAGAGTCTCTGTCACCCAGGCTGGAGTGCAGTGGCACAATCTGGGCTCACTGGAACCTCCGCCTCCCGGGTTCAAGCTATTCTCATGCCTCAGCCACCCAAGTAATTGGGATTATAGGCATTCACAGCCATACCCAGATAATTTTTGTTTGTTTGTTTGTTTGTTTTTTACTAGAGATTAGGTTTTACCAGGTTGGCAAGACTGGTCTTGAACTTCTGGCCTGAAGTGGTGTGCCCACCTTGGCCTCCCAAAGTGCTAGAATTCCAGGCGTGAGCCACCAAGCCTGGCCAGCACATTTTCTTTACCCAACTATCCACTGATGGACACATAGGTTGATTCTATATCCTTCCTACTGTGAATAGTGCTGCAGTAAACAGATAAGTGCAGGTATCTTTTAATCCCATGTATAACTTTTTACTCCCCCAAAACTTAACTACTAATGGCTTGCTGTTGACTGGAAACCTTACCAATAACAAACAGTCCATTAACGTATCTTTTGTATGTTATATGTATCATATACTGTATTCTTACAATACAGTAAGAAGAGAAAAAAATATTAAGAAAATCATAAGGAAGAGAAAATATACTCATTATTCATTAAATGGAAGTGGATTATCATAAAGGTCTTCATTCTTGTCCTTGACCTCACACTGGCTGAGGCTGAGAATGAGGAAGAGGGTTGCTGCCTTAAGGGTAGCAGAGGGAGAGGAAAATCTCTGTATAAGAAGACCCATGCAGGTCAGACTCATATTGTTCAGGGTTAGCTGTATACACCCTTTGACCCAGCAATCCTATTTCTATGAATATATACTATAGAAATAAAAACATTAATATGGAATGCAACATTGATTTGTAACAACTGCTTAAATATTCATCATCTAGATGATGATTAAAGTTATTAAAATGAATATCATAGATTTTTTTTCCTAGTGTTCTTAAAGACAACTAGCTGATTTTATTTGTATACATACTAGACATTTTGTAAAGGAATAGAAAAAGTATTCATACCAAATTATTGTCAATAGGAAGGATTCAAAACTTGGCACTCATTCTAACATCTGCAAATGAAATAAATGCTAAAATGTTAGGATTAGGTTAGAGACAAAAAGGAGCAATCTATTAATTCTTAAGTTGTTGCAAGTCATTTAGCTCTGTAACTAAAAATAAGATTAAGCAAGAACAAAACCTAGATCTCCTAGAAAAATAAAATGAGTAGTTTTAATGATCTCAAAAAAAAAAATCTCCTAACTCAAAAATATTTTCCACTCCACTAGGTTCAAAAAAAATCATTATAAGATTTGTGAGAAACCATACAAAAAAATGCCGCTCCTTTCAGTCACATGGAAAAGCAAGACAGGTACATGAAAGAGCTATTTTGCAGAGCTCTTTAGTAATAAATGCAAATATAGTGAAATAAAAATGTATTCATAAATTGCCACTGGAATGTAGTACTCATTTGGACTGAAGTTACTCAGAAAACTATTTGGGAGGGAGGTAAGCAATAGTTCAGAGTGTTTTTCATAATCTTCATCACATCCCCTCATCTCTTCATCCTTCTGGAGACTAAGTTGTGACCATGAAGGCTTCTCTGAACTAATACTTCTGGTCTACATTTTCTTAGCAAGTTCTTGGCACAGCAACCTCACTTTAATGTCAAAGTTCTTGTACTGTAGTCTTAAATTGTTTCTTAACTTTTCTTCCATATATGAACTAGCTTGAAAACTCACAGAAGACAAAAGTTGGCCGTTAATCATCAGAGTCTTTAACGCATTTGTTTACTCAATAATTTGTATAAATGTAGAATTAATGCTTTGTCACCTCTGACATTTTACTGTGGTCATTTGTTTCTCATGCTCTAATACATTTTGGTATCTTCTCTGTAAGAACATCTCAAGATATTCTCAGCGTTTTCCTTTAATGTCAGCATTCTTAACCTGCATTCTTATATTGTTGCATCAGTTGCCACCCATATAAACTCTTTATTCTTCCATGAACCTTTTACAGATCACCCTGTAAAGTAAAATGAAAAAAAAAATCCTTTGATTTATCTCCTAAAGGCCCTCAATAAAACAACTCTTCTAGGACTTGGATATGCCTTTCTTCTGTATAATCTGTGTCATGATAAGAATAGGCACAAGATAAATATTTGTCAGTTCTATGAAGGAAGAAGGGAACGGAAGAAGAGAGGAAGGGAGGACAATGGGGGAAAGAAAGAGATTCACTACTACGGAAACAAAACAGAATTTTATTATTAATATTATTTACTTAGCTTACTCTCATCCCCCTTTAGGATTTAGATAATCTTCCAAACATAGAAAACACAAATCCCTTAGATTCAGAAGAAAAATAATCTGTGCTTATCTAGCACGCTTGCAATAAATTGAAGAGAATTTGGTTCCTGAGATTTCTCTTTTTATTTTATTTTATTTATTTATTTATTTAAAATAAACTTTATTTATTTTATTTTTATTTATTTTATTTTATTTTATTTATTTATTTTTGAGACAGAGTCTCACTCTGTCACCCAGTCTGGAGTGCAGTGGCATGATCTTAAGTCACTGCAACCTCGACATCCCAGGCTTTGTGATTCTCTTGCCCCAGCCTCCCGAGTAGCTGGGATCACAGCACACACCACTACACCTGGCTAATTTTTGTGTTTTTAGTAGAGGTGGGGGTTCACCATTTTGGCCAGGCTGGTCTTGAACTCTTGACCTCCAGTGATCCTTCCACCTTGGCCTCCCAAAATGCTGGGATTACAGGCATGAACCACCATGCCTGGCCAGTTCCTGAGATTTCTATTCCAGCTGCCTACTGCTGCAAGCACTGGGTTTCGGAACCATGACCATATGCTGTGGCACCCACAAAGAGCTCCTTTCCACCCTCACAGGATCAGGTGTGGGGTAAAGGTTCCTCAGTCACTGGACACAAGTGAAGCTAATTTGTCAAATCCTTTTCCCTACAGCCTTAGTTTACCTTAACCCTGTCTTCATCTCCAAAAAGTAGAGAATCAGGAGCATATCTAGGTTTTGAGGCTTAAAGCTTGCATAATTTGGGAAACCATAGTTATGAAAAAGAATACAAAATTCCAAATACAAAATTGGACATGGAGTAAACATCTCCATGGAGAAACTGCAGTAACAACAGTACAAGAGAGAGCATGGTATATTCAATTAGCCACGAACCTTAAAAGCAACTTTATCCAGATCAATGAAAGAAAAGTGGCCAGTGTACACAACCACGTGAAATGGTGACTCTGGGCATTGCATCCACCTGCCTACCTCAAACGACCTGAGGTCATGCTGCTGGCTCCACCAGCTGCAAGCTAGAAAAAGAGTATACCAAAGTGCCTGTGCCAGCCAGGGAAGAGAGGCCACAAGATCTTAGAGCTAACCAGACTGACTCTCCAATATTCTATAGAGATACCTTCAGGACCATGAAAAACAGCTCCACCTGAAGCTTATCTTCAGCTGTGTCTCCTTTCAGAGGCAAGAAATCTTTTCATTTATTGGAAAATGTTTGTTTCCTCCTGATAGCAGCAGTAGAGGGTTACACCAGCACCCAGGCCATCCCATCTGTGGACACAATGGACGTGCCTGTAGACATGGTTTGGTTGTTTTGTCCCCTCCAAATCTCTTGTTGAAATGTGACTTCCAATGTTGAAGGCGGGCCTAGTGGGCCGTGTTTGGGCCATGGGGGCAGATCCTTCATGAATGGCTTGATGCTGCACTCACAGTAATGAGCGAGTTCTCACTCTATTAGTTCACAAGAGAGCAGATTGTTTTTAAAAGCCTGGAAACTTTTTCCCTCTCTCTGAATCCCTCTCTTGTCATATGGTACACTGGTTCCCGTTTTGCCTTCCAGCATGATTGTGGGCACCCGGAGGCCTCACTAAAAGCAAATGCTGGCACTGTGTTGCTTGTACGGCCTGTAGAACTGTGAGCCAAATAAGCCTCTTTTCTTTATAGACTACACTGTCTCAGGTGTTCCTTTTTAGGAATGCAAAATAAAATAACGTGCTTGTGTTTGAGGAAAAGAAGCACCCAGCAGTTATTTCAAAAACTGGGGAGGAGCTGATCTATGACTAGTTGAAAGTCTACAAAATAACTCCAGCAGAACTGGCTCTTTGTTGAAGAACCCCAAAGCCCCAAAGTTTCTTAAAATAAGGACCCAGTAGGATTGGCTCTTTAATAAAGAACCTCAAAGCTCACCATCATGCTCTTGGTAGAGATGGCCCTTATGTCTAAGACTGGGGAGGAGGGTAACATGGAGGCCACATGCAGCCAGCAGAGTGTGGCAAGGAACAAAGATGTACAATGATGTCCAAGACCAAGAGATGCTAATTCTTGAGGCCCATGAAAAGCAGCCAGACCAAATGGGGACCAAGCTATTTCCAGCATAGCTTCCTTAGCTTTAAGTAACTTAAACCATACAGAACTGTTCCATAGCATAGTGTCTGCCTCATTATGCTATGGAACAGGAAATTTGAAAAGAGCATTTCATTCTGAAATGGATCCTGTGACATCAACTATACTACACTGAGACTCCAGTCTCCAAAAGAGCAAAGCCCCACCCCACACCTGTGTTCCACAGAGCCACTAGGAGGGTTTCACCTGCCTCAACTGTCAGCCTTTAGTTCTGTTATCAAGCAAAAGAGTCTTACTGCCCAGAGCACTAGAAGCCAGTATTATGACACTGGGCTTTTGAGAAAACAAAAGCTTTATATTGCAGGTCAACTCACAAGCAGACAGGAGTCACGCACAAGTCTGTATCCCCTTGCTGGCTTCAAGGCAGTATTTGTATTAGAAAAGGTTCAGGGAGTGAATTCTGAGATTAGAAGGTGATTGGTGGAAAGAAGAGTGAGGTCTTGAAAGTCCTTGGGCATGCACAGTCATTTCTTCATGCTACCTCATGGACTACATGAGGGGAATTGGATGAAACAAGTAGTAGAAATTCAAACTGTGATGTCAGCAAGCTTGTTCTGCACAAACTCTAATTGGTCATATTGCTTCCAACCCAATGGAGCCCCGTTTTTTTTAATGGAGTCTCCCTCTGTTGCCTGGGCTGGAATGCAATGGCATGATCTCAGCTCACTGCAACCTCAGCCTCCCGAGTTCAAGTGATTCTCCTGCCTCAGCCTCTCAAGTAGCTGGGACTACAGGCACGTGCCACTATACTCAGGTAATTTTTGTATTTTCAGTAGAGATGGGGTTTGACCATGTTGGTCAGACTGGTCTCAAACTCCTGACCTCAGGTGATCCGCCTGCCTCGGCCTCCCAAAGTGCTGAGATTACAGGTGTGAGCCACCGCGCCTAGCCTGAGCCAATTTATTCTTGATCTCACAGATTAAGGAAGTTTCCCTATTTCATCAAGTTATTTCCTTTTGTTAATCTGCTGTACTGTAAACTCAAGAACTTCTGTTAGCTACTGTTTCTTTACTCTTTGAGGCATGCTTCCAGAGTTAGCTTTTCAGCAAGTTGTTTTTTTTTCTTATCTGCTATCCTGTAAGTTCAAGAATTTAGTCATTTGTTTCTTTGACTCTTTGAGGCATGGTTTCAGTTTCCCCAGGCTATTACTGAATGTTACATTTTATAACATCTGTCAGCAATCCGAATAGGAAAAGCCAACACTAGACTTAGCAATTCGACTTGTAACTATATTCCTCAGAAAAACTCTCACATATGTATTTTAAACAATTATGAAAATGTGTGTATCAAAATTTATAAGAGCAAAACACTGGAAATAGCCCCAATTATTTGTCAATTAAAAACTGATAGATTATGCTGTGCCATGGGATACTATATAACAGTGGTGGTTATATACTTTGTCATGGAAGGAGCTCACTATTAAGTATAAGAAACAAGTCACAGAGGAACTTCTGTGTTATATATATTGATAGAACAGTTCAAAAAGAAAACCAAATTATTTAGGATATATATGTGGTAGAATTAAAGGAACACAATTATGTCTAGGGTGGATGGAAGGGAGATGTCATCAGAATAGCATTTCAACCGTCTCAATGGTGCTGGGAATTGTTCTTGCTCATGAACAAGGTTGTATGTACTCAAATATTTTAGTATTTTCACATTTTAACATTTCTGAAATCAGGAGAATTTTAAGAGATGTAGTTGTAATTGTCATAGAAATTTTAACCAGTTTCTTCTAGTGACATTTTACTTTCTCTGTGTTCACAATAGGTTAAAAGTCTGAAAAATAATTTTTAGTAAATATGAAATAAAAATACAAAGTGACAAGAAAAGGTGTGGCCATAGGTTGTGGTCTTGAACTTTTCTTTCAGTTACTACATCCGCATTTTTGCTATGGAACATGACACATCTCGCATCAAAGGAGACCATCTAGTGTATTTTCTAAGTTGTCTACAGCTTTGAATAGAGGCTTAAAAGTAATATTCAAGAAAAAATTTTGAGTGTTATTTTGGTATAAACAGGCAAATAAATAGTTGAAATATTGCTCATAGTTCTGTCAGACTTCCTAAAAATCTTAGTTTAATAAAAGAAGTCTGGGCATAGTGGGTAAGTGTTTACTAGAAGAATGCAAAGCCAGCAACATCCTGCTCAAGGTCACTCTTTTTCTCAGAGCATTGCACATTGCCCGTCAAGTATGAGTGACTCTCTTTTCGCATTCCTGAAAACCTTCATTTCTTTGACCACTATCCCAGCATTATAATAAAGTTCTATAAAATGCAAACAAAATACTTCATCCAAGGGTTGCTCTGCACACCAGGGTCAAGAAAAAATGAAAAAATGGGAGACATTTTCCTTAGCTCCAACCCAATGTGTTGCTTAATGTCAACAAGATAAGCTCAAATTTCATTCCATTTCATGTCAATTCAAGCATAAAGACTCACTCCCTGGTATTTTAAGTCTGCTTTTCATTTAGTGGGAAGATCCCTAGAGTAGGGAACAAGCAAAGTAATTGTTTGTTTACAAGAAAAAATGAAGAGGAGGATACAACTGACAGGGACAGGAGTGGAACTGGGAAAGTACAAGTGGGAGAAAAGGGGAAAAAGGTTTCTGAAGATTTTCTTTGTCCACAGATGCAAAGAAAAAAAAATGCACCAAAAGCAAAACCTATTGATAGCTCACTTAGAAACACTCAGTTGAACTGTTGAAGTAAAGGATTTTTTAAATTTTTGTAAAAAATGTTTGATTTCTAGTCAGAAGTCACCTGAATATAAGTCCGGTGCCTTCATTCAAGTGCCCTACATCTGTGTCAACCCTAAATAAAGTTATACCAAGTAAACAGGTGAGCTACTCAATTTCATAGCCAGTCGGTTTTCAAAGTCAAAAGGGAGTGGGGAGAAGAAAAAAGTGCTAGACCTTGTTTATAATGAGCAGTTTGGTTGCCTGCAAGAAAAGAGTAAAGTCACATAGAAATAAGGTACACAGTGATGCCTGCTACACGACCAGCCTGTGTTATCCAGGAAAAGCCTCGTTATCAGAATGTATTGGAAGAATTGGAACATAATGTAGGAAGTAGACAGCCACTCAGAATCCAACACAGCATCAGCAAAAGGGTTGTCCCACCATCCCTAAGCAGGATATACGTATTAATCTTTTTTACTTATGTTCTACCCTTAAGACTCAAACACTCTCCTGGTCTCTGTTCTTCCTACTCCTGCTGCTGTGCACTCTTTGCACTATATTTTAGTTGGCTTTCACCCCTTAATAGTATCTGCTTGGACTTATCCGTTTTCTTTTCAGACATCAAGTCACACATTAAAACTGCTACTGAATCGCCAATTGTCTTTCTGCATAAATAGCAAGCTTTCCAAAATTTTCACTGGCCAAAGACTCACACCAGGACAACTTACAAGGTTCTGGCCAGGCTATCAACTGGCTTCTCTAACATCAAATGCCCGTTCTTGGTCACATCAGTTGTACAGGAGATAATGCCACACGATAGATGCTGTTAGTTCTACATACAAACAATCTTTCAGAATATATATATAAAATATCTCCCATCATGCAATTTCACAGTCTGGTTTCCTCCAGATATTATAACACAAAACCTCACTTAGCTTTTAAAGCGTAATTATAGACTTGATATTTCCTTCCTTTAACATTTTAGCCCATATCTAGTGAGTCTCTATGTTATATAAAGTAATATGCTAGGTCTTGGGCAATGAAGGATGGGAAATAAAACATTCTAGCAAAAGAGATATTGCAACCAAACCAAAACCCTAAAAGAAGGCATGAAGGAAAAAATGTCAAGCATTGGAGGGGCAGAATAAAGTGACTGAGAAGAGATCACACGTTAGCATCAAGCAGACCCCAGCTCAAATTCCAGCTTTCACATTTCCCAGCTGTGGACATGGGACAAGTTGTTTAATGTTTCTAAACTTTAATATCTCTACTACACAACAAATGGAATAATTGGGCCTAGTAAGGGAACCCCAGTATCTGTTTTGGAAGGCTTGGATGAAGACGCACACATACACAAACACACATACATACAGCCTTGACACTGCCATTACAAGTTCCTAATGATATTCTAGGAGCTCAGAAGTCATCTATAATTTTTAAATTATGCTCTGTAATAAGGGGGGAAAAAGCCTTCATTCTCAGTCATATCCAGATAAATAATGAATAAATATCTCAGCAAAACACAAAAATTCCATGTTCTCTTTGGACAATATTTTATGCATTAATGTCTATAGCTTATGCCCACTTGTGATCCTATCAAAGAGTGAGTGCCACAGTCAATACCAACCCTTCTGTGCAAGCCTGAAGTCTTGTCAGTAGCTGATTTCACCAACCTCTTCATTCTTAGCAAAAATGGCACAATCACTCATAACAAATGCTTAGGACTGTAGTCAGTACGTATCCAGAAGCCATTTAGAGTGTGTGGCAGAAAAGGTAATTCCTTTTTCTCTGCCACATTTCCTGGTCCTTTTGTAGTCAGGTTAAAATCACGTATTCTAGTTCTGGAGAATGCATGTGAACAAAAGTGACACATCACATTAAGCTGAGATAGGAAAATGTTCATGTGCTTTCCCCTGTGTTGATGACTGGCAATAATCAGTGGAATCATTCTTGGGCAAATCCACAGCAATTTGGGGCTTAATTTGTTACCCAAGAATAATCTGGCTCCTACTGACTAATATAGAGTGGCTTTAAATACTATAGCAAATTATTAAACTGATCCAAATAAAGAAGCTCTTTGAATTTTAGGAGATGGGGATTGTAAATCTTTTTGTCACCTCACATAAGAGCCCAATCTCAATTCCCTTTTTTAGCTGCTGCAATCCCAAGGGCTGCAGGGACCGGACCACAATGGCAATGCAGCGAGGCAAGGAGTGGGCAGAGGACAGTGTGCCGCAGCTTCCACAGACTGTCAAATCTGATGACGTACAGAAAACTATGTCACATTCCATTTTGGCCCATATAAATGTTGCTTTTATGTTCAGCAGTCCCACAATAACCAACGCTTGCAGAGCACTTGTCATATGCTACTCACAGTTCTAAGCACTTTACATATAATAACTCATTTAAGGCTCACAGCAACCCTGTAAGGTTGATACATTATTGCTCCCATTTTCAAGATCAAAAAACTGAGGTTCAGTGATCCCTTGTGGTCTGGAGGGAGAGAATATTTAATAGCAAAATCAGAAGATAATTATTTAGCATCTGGTCCACAAGCAGATTCATCTGCTTCACATGGGAACATAATATTCATGTGTTTGCTACGATCATTGTTATGGTTTGCTCTGTGTCCCCACCCAAATATCACCTTGAATTATAATCCCCACATGTCAAGGGTGGACTAGGTCTAGTTAATTAAATTATGGAGGTGGTTTCTCCCATGCTGTTCTCCAGATAATGAGGGAGTCTCACAAGATCTGATGGTTTTATATGCATCTGGCATTTCCCCTGCTAGGCATTCACTCCGTCCGCTGCCCTTTGAGAAAGGTGCTTGCTTCTCCTTTGCCTTCTGCCATGATTGTAAGTTTCCTAAGGACTCCCCAGCGATGTGGAACTGTAATTCCATTAAACCTCTTTCCTTTATAAATTACCCAGTCTGGGATATTTCTTCATAGCAGTGTGAGAATGGACTAATACAATCATGATTATGTTGATGATAATAGGTGAGAATGTGATCAACTATTCTTGAGTTCCCCAGAGGGAAATTCATTTATTTGCCACTTGGGCACTGCGGTCTGCACTCAACTGAGATGAATGGAAATCATTTCAAAGACAAGAACCAAACTTCCAATCAGGCTGAAAGAAAAGGTATCCAAGTAAGACTAAAAGTACCCATACATTCTGCACTATGTTCCATTTAGACAGTTGTTTCTTCATGCACTTCTCACGCTTCTGTCACTAAGATAAATAATTTGCACTGATAATCACCACAATGATGATGTTATTATCTTAAATGACAGCTAACCATATGGATGCAAGAAGTGTTTCCTATGGAGGACTGCCTGGTGTCCTGAGCAATGTACGCATTGACATCACTTTGAAAGTAGTGACATGTAAAGTTAGGTTTTAATTATTTTGCTCAGTAACTGAAACATGTAACTTGTCGATCTTAGAGAATATGAATCCCCTGTCAATAAACAAGATGGAAGATATAAAATAGAGAAAGCCTGCCAGGCATTACACAGGCTAATTCGTATGATGTTTATAACTTAGAAGTATATCACATAGAGTTGTGTAAGCAGCATCACATAAATTCTCAAGTTCAGTACTACGTGTGGGAATAATTTAAGGGCTCTATTTTGTGATTTCACAGATGATTACTCTGTGATATTTTAGAAATACTATACAGACTGATGATTTCTGATACCTTGCACTTACACAAATGATATGTTATACTCTACCCCAAGTGCCAACAAAAGAAACTAGTCAAAGAACCAGGAGAATAACCAACTAGGCTTGTACATCTGTCTGTCTGACCATTCCACTATAATTTCTAAAGGAGCTGACTAACCTTTAATAAAGTTTTACCAGATTACTTGTGATGTATCATATCATCTTAAAATTGAGAATTTTTTAAAAATTTTTTTAAGTTTTCAAATTTAAAAACAAACTGTACAGCAGTTCATTTATGTAGTCCTCTATTGAAGGATATCTTGGTTGCTTCCAAGTTTTGACTATTACGAATAAAGTTGCTGTAAACATTCAGTTCAGATTTTTGTGTAAACTTAAAGTTTCAACTCATTTGAGTATACACCATGGGATGTAATTGCTGAATCTTACAATAATATATGTTTAATTTTATAAGAAACTGTCAGACTGTCTTCCAAAGTGACTATACTGTTTTGCCACTCATTGATTATCAATAATAATCTCATTGATGATCATAATCAGATTATCAAAGATAATCTCATTGATTACCACCAGCAATCAATGAGAGTTTCTGTTGCTCCACATTCTCACCACCATTAGTGAGGTCAGGTCTTTGTAGTTTAGCCATTCTAGCAGATGTGCAGTGGTATCTCCTTGTTTTAATTTGCAATTCCTTAATAGCAAATGATGTTTTGCATCTTTTCATATGCTTATTTCCCATCTGTATATCTGTATATCTTCTTTGGTGAGGTGGCTGTCCAGATCTTTTGCCCATTTTTCAATAGTTTTTGTTTTCTTGTTGGTGAGTTTTAAGAGTTCTTTGTATATTTTAGATACAAGTACTTCATCAAATATGTGTTTTGCAAATATTTTCTAACAGTCTGTGGCTTGTCGCTTAATTCTTCTAAGTGTCTCTTATGGAGCAGAAGTTTTAAATTTTAATGAAGTCAAATTTATTTTTTTCATGGATTATATTTTTGGTATTTCATCTAAAAAGGTATCACCAAGTCCAAGGTTGTCTGGATTTTCTCCTGTTATGTTCTAGGAATTTTTTTAGTTTTGTCTTTTACATTTAGTTCTATAATCCATTTCGGGGTTATTTTTGTGAAAGCTGTAAGATCTGTGTCCAGATTCTTTTTTTTTTTTTTAATGTGGATGTTCAATTGTTCCAGCTCCATTTATTGAAAGAGTTCACTGATTTTTCTCAAACATAAAAAGACCATTGAATGGAAAAAAACATAGTCTTTTCAACAAATAGTTCTGGAACAACTGGCCAAAACTTTTAACCATATAAAAAATTAACTCCAAATGGATAATATAAAATTATAAAATGTCTAGAATAAAATGTAGGGGTGAATCTTTATAACCTTGGATTAGATCAAGAGTTCTTTGATATGACACAACAAGCACAATCATTAAAAGAAAAAAATTAATAACTTCACCTAAATGGAAAATTCTTGCTGTGCAAAAGTTACTGATAAAAGAATGAAAGATAACCACAGACTGGGAGAAAATATTTGCAAATCACATACCTGACAATGACCTTATATTCAGAAAATATGGAGAATTCTCAAAATTCAACACTAAGAATTATGTCAATAAATGGTTTGAATAGGAAGTTCACCAGAGAAAATATATAGATGACAAACTATATTTTAAATGTTTAACACTATTATTCATTAGGAAAATGTAGATTTATCAAAATAAGAAATGCCACTAGTCAGACATCAAAATGGCTAAAATAAAATGTAAGATGACAATACCAATGCTGGTGAGAACTTAGAGCAACTGGAATTCTGGTATAGTGCTGGCAGGAATGCAAAATGACAGTGTTTCTTTAGAAAACAATTTGGCCATTTCTTGTAATCTTAAAAATACACTAGCGCAGGATTTTTTCCAGGCCTCACTCCTAGATTCTTATAGTTCTTTGGCCTGTGGCAGAACAACCATATTCTTCACATGGTATTTCACCCCATGTGTCTGTGTCTATGTCAGAATTTTCCATACTTATAAGGACAACAATCATATTGATTAGGGGGTCCACACTACTTAGTATGACTTCACATTCACAATTTACATCTGCCAACAATCCTATTCTAAATAATGTCACATTCTGAAATAAAGAGGTTAGGATTTCAACATATTAATGGTGGAAGGAAGGGAGAAAGGACTTAATCTAAACCATTAAAGTCCTATTAGAAAGGCCAAAACCAAAAGACTGAACCATGCTCTGTCCTAAAGAGGAGGTGGAACAACTAGAATCCTCATACACTGCTAGTGGGAATGTAAATTGTGCAACAACTTTGGGAAACAGTTTGGCAGTTTGTTAAAAAGTTATGCAACTTCCTACCATATAAACCAACTATTCAACCGCTAGGTGTTTACCTGAAATAAAAGCATTCACCATATAAATATATGTATTTTATTGTATCCTCTTTAGAACCAGGTACATCATCCTGCTAATTCCCTCATTAGCAACTTAACTAAATTACTATGTATTTGTAGAAAAAATAAATAACAGCATACACCAAAGCAAAAATGCAATTGTACTCACCCAAAACTGGAAACAGCCCAAATGTCTATCAACATGTGAATAAATAAATTGTGATATATCCATACCATGGAATACTATCTAGCAATAGAAAAACCGTATGGCTAATACACAACAATTTGAATGCATGTGGAAATAATTATGCTGAGTGAAAGAAGCCAGACCAAAAAAGAGTACATAATGTATGATTCCATATATCTGCAATTCTAGATAATGAAAAGTAGCCCATGGTAGGGGCAAAAAACAGATGGGTGACTGACTAGAGACAGGAGGAAGAGAGACAGAAGTAGGAAGTATAAAAAGCACACAAGGAAAATTTGGGGAGTGTTGGACTGTTATCTTGATTGAGGTGATAGTTTCACAGCAATATACATATGTAAAAATTTATCAAGTTGAACATTTTATGTCAACTACATCTCAATAAAGCTGTTAAAAAATCCTCCGACTTACCTGCAAGGTTATTATACTTTTTTTAATTATAATTTAAGTTCTGGGATACATGTGCAGAACGTGCACGTTTGTAACATAGGTATACATGTGTCATCTCTAATATACTTATTTTACATCTCCAAAGTACCTGCCACAAAGCTAGATGCAGAATATACTCATTGTAAAATTGTTGGATGAAAAGAATACTAATAAAAAACTATTAATAAATATATTAATTTCTCTTAAAAACTATGCATTTTTAAGCATCTAGCAGTCTGTGTAGGTTGTAGAATAAGCAACAATGTAAAATAATACAACATAAGAGTTTCTAAAGTCTCATTTACATAAAAATTACATGATAAATATAATATAGTTGTATCTGTTTGTTAAAATAGTGTTTATTAAAATATTTTCTCTGAAGGTTCCTATTCAGTGATGCTGCTGATATAATCTGATCTTATTTAACTTTTTAAGAACATAGTTCTGTAATCTATAACTTGTATTAGATGCTGAGTTTTATTTTATTATTATTATTAGCTTAAACTAGCTGTACTTTCTTTCTATTTCTTGTCTGAGGAAATCAAAATTAGCATAGTTCTTTTTTTTGTCAACAGGAGCATTTTAAAAGTCAGTTTCTAAAATTTTTATTTCTTGTATGTAGCCTTATTCCACTATCCCAAATAAGGACTTTCCTTCTTTCTTCCTCTTTCCACCTATCCCTAGACTATAGTCCAGTATTTCTTTAGTATGTACATTAGTAATACAGTGTCAATTTTGGTCAGTCATCCTTTTAATAGGTGCAGTGAAATCTCAGTCTTTATTTTTTCTTCTAACAGCTTGTAATTTGTTTTAAAATTACAGCTATATTCCCTACCCTGAGGATCTATTAAAAGGATAAAAGATTGTATATATTAGTTAGTATACATATATTAGCTGCCATCTTATTACAATTATTCTTGTGCAACAATAGCTTCCTTATTAAAAACAATTTTAGTAAGTTGCATCTTGGGTCATCCTGTGTGATTTATATGACAGACTTTATGATAGCATCTTTACCAAATCTCAATATGCAAAAATTCTGGAATGTGATACAGTATAATAAAACATTGCCTTGAGATATTAATTAGGTGATAAAAATGCTACATAAGATCCATTTGTAATATTTAAACTGCTAGTTTCAGCTTCCTGCCCTGTAATCATAGGGAAATATAAAACTTATGCCTAACCCCTGAAGGGAAAATAATGCAGAAGAACAAAAAATCTACCTTTCATTATTCCAGCAGCCAAAATATGATGACATAAGATGGTGATCTTCTAAGTACAAATCAACACAAAATAATCACTCCTCCCAGGGAATAGATCCAGATGTTATGTCACGGACCAGCAATCCTGAGCAAGCACAAAAGATGCCAGTGACTCTACACCAGATCTGGATCAGACACAAAATTGCTATAAATTTTCCAGCTGTAACTGTCCTTTGTCTTGTCAGTTTTTGTCCAGTACTCCTTTTCTGTCACTCAAGTATAATTTTATTACATGGATAGATAGCATAGTGGTAAAGTCGGAGTTTTTAGTGTATCTATCTCTAGAATAATGTGCACAATATCCATTAAGTCATTTCTTGTTATCCAGTCTCTCCCACCTCCCACCACCCTTCTGAGTCTCCAACTTCTATCATTCCACACACTATGTCCATGTGTACACATTATTTTAGTTCCCACTTATAAGTGAGAACCTGTGGTATTTGTCTTTATGTGTCTGAGTTGTTTCACTGAAGATAAGGACCTCTGGTTTCATCTATGTGTCTGCAAAAGACATGATTTTACTCTTTTTTATGGCAATATGGTAATTGATTGGGTATATATATCATATTTTCCTTATCTAATGATCCCTTTATGGACACTTAGATTGACACCTTATCTTTGGTTTCTACAATAAACATTAAAGTGCAGGTATCCTTTTTACATAATGATTTATTTTTCTTTGGATAGATACCCAGAAGTGGGATTGCTGGATCAAATGATAGTTCTATTTTTAGTTCTTTGAGAGCTCTCCATACTGTTTTCCATAGATGTTGTACTAATTTACATTCCTACCAATAGTGTATAAGCATTCCCTTTCCTCTGCATCCTCATCAACGTCTGTTACTTTTGTTTTTTTTTAGTAATAGCCATTCTAACTAGTATAACATGATAACTCAATGTGGTTTTAATTTGCATTTCTCTGATGATTAGTAATAATGAGCATTTTCTCCAGTGCTTGTTCACCATTTAAATGTCTCTTTTGAAAAAATGTCTATTCATGCTTTTTGCCCACTTTTTTAAATTGTACTTTAAGTTCTGGGGTACACGTCCAGACCTTGCAGGATTGTTGCACAGATACACACATGCCATGGTGGTTTGCTGTCCCCATCCTTCATCACCTACATCAGGCATTTCTCCCAGTGTTATCCCTCCCCAACCTCTCCACCTCCTGCTGTCCCTACCCTTGCCCCTCCCTCCCAACAGACCCCAGTGTGTGATGCTCCCCTCCCTGTGTCCAAGTTTTCTCATTGTTCAACACCTCCCTATGAGTGAGAATATGAGATGTTTGGTTTTCTGTTCTTGTGTCAGTTTGCTGAGAGTGACGGTTTCCAGATTCAACCATGTCCCTACAAAGGGCATGAACTCATCCTTTTTCATGGCTGCATAGTATTTCATAGTATATATGTGCCACATTTTCTTTGTCCAGTCTATCACTGATGGGTATTTGGGTTGGTTCAAAGTCTTTAATGGTAAAGGGATCAATGCACCAAGAAAAGCTAACTATCCTAAATATATATGCACCCAATGCAGGAGCACCCAGATTCATGAAGCAAGTTCTTAGAGACCTACAAAGAAATTTAGACTTACACAATAATAGTGGGAGACTTTAACATCCCACTGCCAATATTAGACACATGAACATGTATGTTTATTGCAGCACAATTCACAATTGCAAAGACATGCAACCAATCTAAGTGCCTATTGACCAATGAATGGATAAAAAAACATGGTATATATACACCGTGGAATAATACTTGGACATAAAAAGAAACAAGATAATGTTTATTGCAGCAACTTAGATGGATCTGGAAGCCATTAATCTAAATGAATTAACTCAGGAATGGAAAAGGAAATAGCATATGTCCTCACTTGTAAGTGAGAGCTAAGCTCTGAGTACATAAAGGCATACAGAGTAATATAATCGACTTTGGAGACTCAGAAATGGAAGGGTGAGACTCAGAAGGGAGGTGAGAAATAAAAGAACTACATATTGGGTACAAGATACACCACTCGGGTGACAGGTACACCAAATCTCAAAATTCACTACTGTAAAATTCACTCATGTAACCAAAAACCACTAGTACCCCAAAGCTATTGAAATTTAAAAATATATTTAAAAAATAAAATAAAATGAATTATTTTGCTTTTAATTTTTATACTAGAGCTAAAAGTGATTTACACATCACCATTTGAGTATGACAGTATTCTGTGTTTGTCTATTTATTTACCTTCGCCAGTGATTTTTTTTTTGTGTGTATATTGCTGTTTCATTTCAACTTGCCTTTCATTCAACTTGAAGGATTTACTGAAGCAACACTAGCATTTCTTATAAGACAGGTCTAGTGGTAAGCTTATTTATTTAAATGAATTTTTTCCTTTTTTTTCTTTCTCTTTTCTGGTGCCCTCAACACATTCTGAAGGACAGATTTGCCATGCATTGTATTCTTGGCTGGCAGGATTTTTTTCTTTCAGAACTTTGAATGTACCATTCCACTCACTTCTGGCCTTTAGAATTTTCTGCTGAGAAATAATAAATAGTCTTATGAAGGCTCCCTTGTATGTGACAAGTTATTTTACCCTTGATGCTCCCAAAATTCTTTGTCATTGTCTTTTGACAACTTAATGATAATGTGTCTCAGGTGCTGTTACTTGTACCTTCGTATTGGTGGCTGCAAATCTGAAGAAACAGAGCCACCTCTCCCAGTCTTTATAGACTGGCTTTGACAGGGAAAGATCTTCACCAGTTAATCTAGCTAGAGAGTCTGGAAGCAGCTTAAACCTTTTCTATAACTGTGTCTTCTCTTTATTTGTGCATGTAAATTGTTAAATAAAAGGATTTACCAATTTCTTTTTTATAAGAGCCCATAGTATCTTGCTTCCTCTGGTATCTGACTGCTATATCAGGGTCAGGACGTACAGGCACACTTCAGTCCTCTCCCTCTTTTCCTATGGAAAAGCCGTGAGTTCTATGCTTTTTCCCTGTCTTGCAAAGCCACTCTTGGCGTAGTAAGCAGCCAGCCCCCTTTCCTTCGTTCTTAGCTGTCCCTACCAAACTAAGATACTTCTGTCAACACTCTAGGTAAAGTAAGACAGAAACCAGTCCCTCAAGCAGTATATTGAAAGTCCAAGATGCTGAAAACACACTCCATTCCTCTTCCTCCCTTTCAAGAGAGAAGTCAGGGTGGCTGTGTGCCTTCTCTCAATCTTACAGAGCCATGTCAGCAGCAATAAACCACCAACCACTTTTCTTTGTTCTTAGTTTACTCCAGGTATCCAATATGCCAATTCTGTTCATGCTTCATGTGAGGTAAGACAAAAAACAGCCCTAGGGAAACACACTGAAAAGTCTGAGACATGATGCACACTCTGCTCTCTCTTTCCCACAAGGGAGAAATCATGGGCTGAGGCAATCTCAGTGGCTAGTGTGCTAGGTTGAGCAGGAGCTGACACAGGTAAAGTAAAATTGCTCTTCATACCTGTTTCAGTGTGGCTGTTCTTGGTCTTTTGCTTAACTGGAGTATTACAACTTTGTAACTGAATCCTAGACTTTTCATAAAGGTATTATGGTGCATAAATCACTGTTAAATTCATTTCTACAGGAGGACAAGGGCTGAGACTTCCTATTCTGCCATCCTCCCTACATCACTCTTCAAGGCAGGTATTTTGAACTCTTTAAAGCCCCCTTTTGTGAATGGCAAAATTGACATCCAGAAAGCTTAGATAATTTGTCTATTTCAAACAAACAGAAGAAGTGGAGCCAAAATTTTAATTCATGTAGCTTGACTAAAACATCAACAGCTTAACAACTCTTAACCACTGTTTGCTGTTTACCAATTTTTGTTCCTAATTATTACAAATTCTGCCTTCTTGCACAGAAATCATTATTGACTTTTAAATATCCTATAAGAATATATTTTTAGAAATGAAATCACCAATTCAATGGCACAACCATTAGAAATATTGATGTGTCAACATACAACCTTTCATTTTGGTTAAATACATTTCTCACTTAAATATGAATTAATAGCATAAATATTTTCTGTGGTATTCAATCTAAGAACTTAAAAGTAATACTCAATTTTGTATTTGTTCCTCTCATTATTAGATTGAAAATCTTTATATATGCTTACATGCCACTTTTTGGTTTGTTTTGTTTTTAACTTTTATTTTAAGTTCAGGGGTACATGTGCAGGTTTGTTATAAAGGTAAACTTATGTCATGGGGGTTTGTTGTACAGATTATTTTGTCACCCTGGCATTAAGCCCAGTACCCATTAGTTATTTTTCCTGATCCTCTCTCTCTCCCTCTTTTATTTTTTTCTTTTCTACATTACCTAATCATACGGTTTCATTTTTAATGGTTTACCGGTCTTTTATTTTTATTGATAAGAATTTTCTGTTTTATAAAAATATCAAAGCCTTGTCATATATATTGCAAATATTTTTTCTATCTTGTCTTTCAATTTTAGTGTTTTAGTGGATTTTACTCTGTGTGTGTGTGTGTGTGTGTGCGCGCACACACACATGCACGCCCTTATTCAGGCTACCCTAACATACTCTAAAATAATTTTTAATTATATATTTCTCAAACAATTAGTCAGTACTGCAACATAATTTAATTAGAGACAAGTCCATTTGTTCTCCCTGATTGAAATTCTACCTTTTTTATACTAAATAATCTGATAACTTTGTTGTACTTCTGAATTCAATTTCCTTCTATTGCTCTATTTTCTCTTGTGTCATTACCATACTATTTTAATTCCAAGCATTTTTACTGTTATCTATTAGTTGTTTTATTTGTATTATATCTTTTGTGCCCAACAAGATTCTAAGCTCCTTGAAATCAGAGACTAGAACTTATATTTGGGCCTGTTTGCATGTGTATCCTCAAAAGCACTTGAAACAATATTATACACTCACAGAGCTAAAATTTGTCTGAACCTAGTCTCAGAATTTCATATCAGATCTATCAATCCATAGATAAATATGAAAGCTTTCAAACCTTTGCTACATATAGAGGAGTGGAAATATCTCTGGAACCATCTTAACCAATAATAGAGATAAATGATCCATTATTTTTTATTTTTCCCATAATTGTCAGAGAATCAGAAGTATTGCTTGCTCTTTTCATATATGAGGGCTATCCAGATCTGATTTGTTTGATTTATAGTATGGCTTAGGAATAATTGTGTTGCTCTGCAATGGAATGGAGCAAAATGTATTTACTCCAGCCATATGCTTATGGTTTTGGGAAGTGTCTCATGCTGTGGTACAGAAGATATGGGCTTTGTAATTAAGAGAATTGATATAAATTTTGCTTTTAAGACCTATTGGCTTAATAGACATGCAATAAATATTTTAAATAAATTTAAAATGAATGAATAAATACATACTTTATCTAATCATAATATGTGTTACTAATGGCAACATACCACTCAGAAAGTGACCCATCTTCAGTGCCATTGTATGCAATATTTCTTGCTATTAGAACCATTAGAGTAACTGTTTCATAGAGCACTTTTGATGGTGAAAGCAAAATCTCCTTTAAACAACCTTGAACTACAGTACCCAGAAAAGGAAAAGTGAATTCTATATCCAAATATCTCTTTCCTTCAGGCATTCTTCAAAAAAATTTTTTTAAATTGTATGATCTAACATAGAAATTTGAGAACTAGATTATTTTATACCTCTTGTTCCTTAGAAAGCATGCCTTGCCTCCTTATTTATTCAAAGCCAGTTATTTTCTCAGGAAAACTTACACAATAGGTCTAGTGTTTTATAAAAACTTCAGTGTTTTTTTATAGTTCTACGAAATAATGGAGGATAAGCAGTGTCTTTAATTTAGGACATGGGCAAAGTGTGTTGCCAAGCGACCTGAATCTGGAAGAAAGTACAGAGTGAGAGAAATAGACAGGGAAGGCTGAACAGGAAGTAGATAGAAATCATTAAGGGCACTCACTGAAAGTGAAATTATGAGGACTTGGTTTTTTTTAAAATGACGTTAAGAAAGACATACAAATGGCCAAATGCACATGAAAAGATTTCAACATTACTAATAACTAGGGAAATGCAACTCAAAACCACAGTGAGGTACCACACTACACCCATTAGGATGGCTACTATCAGAAAATAGAAAATAGCACATGTTAGTGAGGATGTAGAGAAACTGAAACACTTGTGTACCATTAGTACAAATGTAAAATGGTATAACTGCTGTGGAAAACAATATGGAAATAATTGAAAGTAGCATCTCAAAAAGATATATGTACACCTAGGTTCATAGCAATGTTATTCACAATAGCAAACAGGTAGAAGTAACACAAGTACTCATCAATGAATGAATGTATAATAAAATGTTATATATATATATACCACGAAATATTATTCAACCTTTAAAAAGGGGGAATTTTAAACTAAAGAGCTTCTGCTTGACAAAAGAAAATATCAGAGTGAACAGGCAACCTACAGGTGGGAGAAAATTTTTGCAATCTATCCACCTGACAAAGGTCTAATATAGAGAATCTACAAGGAACTTAAAGAAATTTACAAAAAAAAAAAAACAGCCCATCAATAAGTTGGCAAAGGATATGAACAGATACTTCTCAAAAGAAGACATTTATGCAGCCAACAAACATATGTAAAAAAGCTCATCATTTCTGGTCATTAGAGAAATTCAAATCAAAACCACAATGAGATACCATCTCACACCAGTTAGAATGATGATCATTACAAAGTCTGGAAAAACAGATGCTGGTGAGGATGCAGAGAAATAGGAATACTTTTACACTGTAGGTAGGAATGTAAATTAGTTCGACCATTGTGGAAGAGAGTGTGGCGATTCCTCAAGGATCTAGAACCAGAAATACCATTTGATCCAGCAATCCCCTTACTGGGTATATACCCAAAGGATTAGAAATCATTCTACTATAAAGACACATGAACACATATGTTTAATGCAGCACTATTTACAACACCAAAGAATTGGAACCAACCCAAATCCCCATCAATGATAGACTGTTAAAGAAAATGTGGCACATATATACTATGGAATACTATGCAACCATAAAAAAGGATGAGTTCATGTCCTTTGCAGGGACATGGATGAACCTGGAAACCATCATTCTCAGCAAACTAACACAGGAACAGAAAACCAAACACCACAAGTTCTCACTCATAAGTGGGAGCTCAACAGTGAGAACACATGGACACAGGGAGGAGAACATCACACCCTGGGGCCTGTTGGGGGTGGGGGGCAAAGGGAAGGAGAGCATTAGGGCAAATACCTAATGCATGTGGGGTTTAAAACCTAGATGACAAATTGATAGGTGCAGCAAACCACCATGGCACATGCATACCTTTGTAACAAACTTGCACATTCTGCACATGTATCCCAGAACTTAAAGTAAAATAAATAAATAATAAAAATAAAAAGGGGAAATTTGAGCATATACTACAAGATGGATAAACATATGGACGTTATGTAAGGTAGAATAGGCCAGTCATAAAGAAAAATACCATGTGAGTAGTCAAATTCATAGAGTCAAATTCATAGAGAAAACAGAGTGGTGGTTCTTAGGAGGTGAGGGGAGGAGAGGAAAGCGTGACATTGTTTAATGAGTACAGAGTTTCAGATGATGATAATGGTTGCACAGCAATGTGAATGTACTTAATAATACTAATGTTTGCACTTTATAATGACTAATATGTGTACTTTATCACAATTTAAAAAAAACATTTTAAAGCAAAAAACTCTAATTTGCCTCTAAAATCTACTTGGAAAGAGAAAGTGATGATACACTGTTAATTAAAAACAGAGATCCATGGTGAAAAGCTAGCTGTCTTTGGGAAAAGCTGCTAAGTTCAGTTGAACCACATAAATTGGGCTGAATGAACTCGGGAAGGAGGGTGAGACTGACATTTGAGAGAGAAGGATGACAACTCAGGGAGAATGGTTTATGAAACAAAAGAAAGAAGGGATTACCCAGTACTCATAAAAGGCCAGCTGAAATTAAGTACTATTGATGTTTAGTGGAATAAATTACTTCACCATTCAATGACTTTCCTCAGCAATTCTCTGTGACCCAGAAACAAAAGCAAAGAAAACAGATACTAGTGGGAGATCCTGCACTGAGAAACTGAGAAATGGCACTACTGAGGGCAATGAGGTAAAGAAATCCATGTGCCCAATGGTTTTCCAAACAGTAACTCATTTGCTCCTCAATAAGGTTTATATAGAAGACTCTAGCCAAGCCTGCACTAGTCTGACCTCCTAGAACTTTCCACATGCTCACAAACTAGTCACCATTTTACAGTTGCAATATGACTGGGCATGCATGAGGACTATTCATTATGATATTTTGTTAAAAATGTTTATTTTGTTCTTATAGCAGCAAACCATAACTTCAGTAAGATTACGTGCAATAATGTTCACCAGAACTTCAACTCAGCCCTTTGGGAATTTACTTCACCTTTTGAAATAGGTTGTTATTTTGTTCTCATTGTACAAAAAAGGAAGCTGAGGCCCAAAGAAACGAGTGAAAGTCATTCAGCTCCCATGTAGTAATGAAAGATTAAGATTCAGACCTTCTGCCTGAGAAATAAAACTGTAAAATAAGACCCCAAACTCCCCAGATGAGATGAACTCCCTGTGGTTGGTAAAAATACTCTAAATTTGAAAGTAGAGCCACGTGGCCAAAGCACGGTGGGAGGGAGTGGTCACATAGCCTGGGTTTTTGGAGACAAAAGCTCTTCACCATCATCTTGCTTTGCACCCTTGAGCCAGAACACTTCCTGTGATGGAAGCTGGGATAGCCTGTGGCTGGAAACCCACTACTGGCTATTTGAAAGAAACGTCTGACAGAGACTTCTGGTTGGGTGCCTGGAAACCATCCAATCAGGGATCATCTACTTAGACCAATCAGAGCTGAACAAATATGAATCCTTCATTTGCATAAATGAACCAGATTGAGAACCTGAACAAGAACTTTCCCAATTTAAGCCAGACTCTCCCTTTGATATTTGGCACTTTTGTTTTACACTGATGGCTATGTCTCTGCACTCTGCATTTTGTTTTCTAATGGAAAATAAAGTTCTCCATTTGCCTCTGCAGATCTCCTTGCTCTTGTTCTTCCCACTGCACTAAGCTGCCCAGAGTGGACAAAGAAGAGAGAAAATGCCCATTCATGAAGAAGTTAGGAACAAGATTTAGCAGATGCAAAGAAAGCACAGGTGAGTGTCAAATAAAAGTAAGTTAGCAATCTAAGTGAGACAGAGCAGGGTTGTTAATGGCAAAATTCAAGAAATGAGGATGATAATGGGTGTAACAAGGACCAGAAGTTAAGGCCCCTGGCAATATGTTGAGTGAAGAACTTTGATTCAGTATCTCCTACTCAACATGGATTTTAAAGGTACCAATGATTTAGTGGAAGATAAGAAGAAATATGAAAAGTGTGATGTGAGTAGTAGCATGAACACAATGTTCAGGTAAAGAAATGGCAGAAGGTGATGGAACTACAAAGGACATTTAGATGCTGAGCCTTTCTGAGTTGTCGTAAATCACAAAATGCAAATATATACATATATGTTTAATATATGTGTATACATACACAACATATATATTGCACTTTTTGAAGAAACCACATTTCCATTGAAGGAGTAAGAGTCTGATGATGGAAAGTTTCTGGCAGCAAACTAAAGGTTAAAAAAAAACATAGACTAAAGTGTAAGTATGGGTGTTCTACAGGTGGAATTAGTGGATAACATGAACTGGAATGAGTTTTGAGGTATGGAGGAAGCAGGAGAGAAGAAGACAAATCAGACAAACAGAAGTGAATGATGTGAGAGTTTGGGAAGTATAATAAAATAAAGGAGTAATTCTGCAGTATTTTAATTCTAAAATCAGTAGACTGTCACAAGAGTAGAGTCAGGCAGAGACTCCCATAAAATTTCACATAACATGTTTTCTGACTGTAACGAGCTCTTTGGTCGTGTACTTTGGACTTTAGATCATGATCAAGCATTTTCCCTGCCTGTTTTGTTCTTAAATATACCTCAAATTAGAAGCAAGGTGTATGCTTACCAGAAACATGGGATACATCAAACCCTAGTCCATGAATTTTTTATAGGAAGAGGAGAATTAAAAGATCAGATTAAATTCAGAACAATAACTGAAACCCTGCTCAGAATTAATGTGCCTCATTACCTGAATGAAGTTTTAAAGAGTAAATACTGCTCACTTCACAGTCAGAGCACTGACCTGGTGACATGTTTCTCACTCACTCAAGCAATCCACTCATAATTTAATACGATATTTTATAATTGTGATAAAATAGTCTAAGTTAGAAATTGTGTTTGGCCATTTATGCAACCCTTCATTTTGCACAAATTAATACAATTCATGTCCTGGTATGCCTCAGAGCTTAAATATTTAAGTGATGTTTAATATAATCTTTCCCAATGAATAAAACTCTTTTGGAGAAAAGCAAGATTTGAATATTGCAATGTGCAATATTAAGAAAATGTTTACTTAAATTTGTGTTTGCTCAGCATTTAAAATAAATGTTTCAGTTAATTTTAGGCTGTTCTATTCTGTTTCTCTGTGCTATTTTTATTCTTAGGATATTTGTCACTTGAATTTGTGTGCATTTTAAATAACCATCCATCAGTTTTTATCTGTGGTAAGTTGTTTACGGAGATGACCTAAATCTCAGCCATTCCTATACACTCACCCCTTTGCTCTCCTCACATCAAGAAGTGAAGGTTTTTGCTCTACTCTTTGAATTTAGGTTTGCCCATTTAACGGACTCTGGCCATGAAATATTAGCAGCTTAAGATGAGCAAAAATTTTTAAAATATTTGCACATTGGAGCTTGCTCTCTTTGACTCCAAATGAAACCTTGAGTCCACAAGGGGATGAGCCTAAATTAGCCTACTGAATGGATCCTTTGAAGTAAAGCAGGGCACCACTTGACAGTCTGCTAACCACTTCATTTGAGGCTATCTTAGACAATCCAGTCCCCATTAGGCCACCAGAAGAGTGCAGCCAAGTGAACCCAGGAAAAACTATCAGAAGAATGTCCCAGCTGAGCTCAGCTCAAATTGCTGACTCACAGACTCGTAAGCAAATAAAACTTACGTCGATCCATTTTTTTATAATTTGTTACACAGCGATAGGTAACTGATACACCAATATACTATTATACTTTGAAGTAAGTGGCATTCATCCATTTAAAGAGGCATGGTAGACTAGGTGCAGTGGTTTCCAGAGGCCGTGACAGGAGGATCACTTAAGGACAGGAGTTCGAGACCAGCCTGGGCAACACAGTCAGACCTAGTCTCTACAAAAAAAGGGTTGTTGTTTTTTTAATTATCTGAGTGTAATGGTGTACACCTGTAGTCCCAGCTACTTGGGTGGCTGAGGTGGGAAGACTGCTGGAGACCAGGAGTTCGAGGCTGCAGTGAGCTGTAATAGCAACACCAAACTCCAGCTTGGGCAGTAGAGCAAGATCCTTTCTCGAAAGAAAGGAAAGGAGAGGAGAGGAGGAGAGAGCAGAGGGGAGGGGAGGGAAGGGGAGGGAAAGGGAGAGAAGGAGAGAGGAGGGAGGGGAGGGAATGGGTAGAGATAGAGAAGAAAGAAGAAAGAAAGAATGAAAGAAAGAGAAAGAGAGAAAGAAAGAAAGAGAAAGAAAGAAGAAAGAGAAAGAAAGAAGAAAGAGAAGAAGAAAGAAAGAAAGAAGAAAGAAAGAAAGAGAAAGAAAGAAAGAAAAGAAAGAAAGAAAGAAAGAAAGAAAGAAAGAAAGAAAGAAAGAAAGAAAGAAAGAAAGAAAGAGAAAGAAAGAAAAAGAAAGAAAGAGAGAAAGAAAGAGAGGGAGGGGGATGAGGGAGGGAAGAGGGGAAGGGAAGGTGAGGCGGAGGGAAGAAGGGAGGGGGAAGGGAGTAGTAACCAAAGCAATGTTTTGATTAAGAGGAAGAAGAAGAAATAAAAATACATCTTACATTAATTCTCAGTCTCATCTAATTACAATTTATGCCACTAATGACCCTAACAGTCCTTGATCTTCTAAAAATTAGCTCAGTGTTTTAGAACTGTAAAAATAAGTAGTTTCCAGACAGTTTTGTTCAAAATCTTCTGTTGTCCTAGTCATCCATATGCCAAACCCCATTTTCTAATGTGGTAACTTTGGAATGCTTGGAAGAAGCCCCAGTGTTGGACCGGTATTTTGGTGCATACCTGAGTTGATCACAGCAAGGCAGCTGTGCCATGTCATTTGTGTTATATCACACCTGGGAAAGGTGACTGGGTGAGATGGCTCAACCTTGGGTTAGACTGAGTTTAGGACAAGATTGTCACTTAATCCTGAGCTACAAGACGAGGCAAAAATTAAGTGCTATTCAAGCTCTGTACCAATGATTTTTAACCAGAGATGGGCATCATAGTCACTGGTAGACTTTTACACCACCAATTTTTTCCCCATCTACTTTCAGTCTGGGATGGAATGCTAGCATCTGTTTTGCTTATTTTAACATCACAGGTGATAGTCATGCACAGTGTTAAATAAGAATAACCAATATATGCACAGTATAACATTAACAATGTGATATTATTTGAGAGTAATAAGAGGATTTTCCAATAATACAATTCCCACTGGACTAATACGGTGCCTAAAATTACAGTAGTCTCTTATTGGCTGAAAATATATTACTCATGTCCAAGGAGGTCTTAGTATAACGGAAAGGCCTAGAATCAAAAGACCAGGATTCTCTCTTATTTGTTTAACCTTAATGAAGTTATTTAACTTCTCAGTTTTTCCCTCTGAAAAATAGGGAAAAAAATACATGCTTGCTAGATTCCTCGTATGCTTGGGTAAGTAGTCTGCAAACTCTAAGCTGCCAGTTAAAATAAAGAATTGCTATCTTTCAGTAGGAGGGGAAAAAAATTACATTGGCTGGGCACGGTGGCTCATGCCTGTAATCCCAACACTTTGAGAGGCCAAGGTGGTCAGATCACAAGGTCAGGAGTTCAAGACCAGCTTGGCCAATATGGTGAAATACCCTGTCTCTACAAAAAAAAAAAAAAAAAAAAAATAGCTGGGCGTGGTGGTGCATGCCTGTAATCCCAGCTACTCGGGAGGCTGAAGCAGAAGAACTGCTTGAATCCAGGAAGAGGAGGTTGCAGTGAGCCAAGATCATGCCACTGCACTCTAGTCTGAGTGAAAGAGTGACACTCCATCTCAAAAAAAAAAGTAATTTCTCAGAACCAACTAACTAATATGAATTCTAGCCTATTACCTAATAAAATGCTGAGAAAATTAGACACAGGTAACTTTGAATTGGAATGGAGGAAATCTCTGAAGTGGGATAGTATCTAGGAAAGGAGAACTAAGTATTTCACTCCAATGGGAGCCCCTCAAGTGGAATGGAACAAAATAAAGTGGCTAAGAATGACGCTAGACACAAGCATTGCCTACTTCTCAGTTTAGCCTCAGATCACCTCAACAAATGGCCCCAAATCATAGTGGCTTAGAGCTCCCAGTATGTTCATTTATTCTTTATTCTTTTTTTTTTTAAGACAGTCTCACTCTGTCACCAGGCGCCAGGCTGGAGTGCAGTGGCGCGATTTCAGCTCACTGCAACCTCTGCCTCCTGGGTTCAAGCATTTCTCCTGCCTCAGCCTCCCTATTAGCTGGGGCTACAGGTGCACACCACCATGGCCAGTTAATTTTTGTATTTTTAATAAAGATGGGGTTTCACCATGTTGGCCAGGATGGTCTCGATCTCTTGACCTCATGATCTGCCTGCCTCGGCCTCCCAAAGTGCTGGGATTACAGGCATGAGCCACCACGCCCGGCCCATTTACTCTTAAATTATGAGACAGGTATGGAGAGAAACAGTGAAAATAAAATGTATCTTGAAATAATGCACTTGATTTGATATTTGAGTTTTATAAGTAGCTCTTCTCTGTTAGTCTCCATTTGAAATCAAGTTATTTCTATTTTTCATATTTGGAAGCATAGAGCTATAATAGAAGAGTCAGAGGAGAAATTTTGATGATACAAAAAAAAAAGATGAATTGCTCTTCTAATTTCCCTACAGACTTAGTCTATATGAATAATTATTCATAATCTTATTTTATTCTGGAGTGTAATAAGTTCTTTTTCTTTTGATGGCAATGAAATAGGTTCATTTATTGAGGCCATAATGAAAATGAAAACCTGAAAAACGATGGGCTATGCACTAGAGAAAAAAAGCATTTGAATATTTAAAGTACTAAACAGTAGAAGTAAAGATTTTTATTCATTTCAAGCTTTCAAAAATGTTATATGAAAATGAATCTTGTGCACTTAGATTCAAGAGAAAGAATGAAGATGTTGATTTGGAGGAAATCTCACAATTCTTTTAAATTTTCTAATACATAAAGCTAAAAACTATATGCCTTCCTTCTAAAATAACTTCATGACAATGCTGAATATTTTTCAAGTAATTAATAAATTATTTACTAACCTCATGAAGCAGTATTTTTTCCTTCATATATTTATTTACCCTACAAATTCCTGAAATATGCTTTTTATTCTTTTTCTAATTTCCTACAATGAACATATTTCTTTCTTATTTAATACACTTAAGAA
>PVKP010019227.1:0-42887 GCA_004027715.1 Plecturocebus donacophilus
GTCTGGAAATGTGGCGTCCACTCACCCTCTGCACCCTCACTGGGAGCTGCAGTCCTGAGCTGCTCCTATGCAGCCATCTTGGATCTAAAAATCGAAATAAAAAATTTTTAAAGTTATTGGGGAGGGGTAGAGACATGGAGTGAATGGCCTTACTCAATTTCATAAGAAAGAAAGCGATAGATAATTGATGGAACTTAGGCTTTGGTAAGTATGTATTTTTAAAATTTAAGGGTATCTCTTTGCTAGTGTATATAATTCTTAAACTAGTAGAGAGGCGGAAAGGAGTAAAGAAAACACAGTCAACCCAATAGAAGGCAAGAAAAGGAGTGGATAAAGAAGCAAAGAACAAGTATGGAAAATGAAACAAATGCAAAAGTTAAAGGAACACAACTCAATAGCAAAAAAAAAAAAAAACAAAAGAAAAAATTTTAAATGGGAAAGGACCTGAATGGATACTTCTCAAAAGAAGATATAAAAATGACCAGCATAAATGCTCAGCATCACATATCATCAGGGAAATACAAATTAACAGCACATGAGACATCACCTTACACTGTTAGAAGGGCTATAACCAAAAAAAAAAAACCAAAGAGAATGAATGTTGGTGAGAATGTGGAGAAAAGGGAACACTTCTCCGCTGTTGGTGGTAATATAAATTAGTACAGCCCTTGTGGAAAATAGTATGGAGGTTTCCCAAAACTCTAAAAACAGAATTGCCATGTGATCCAGCAGTCCTGCTTCTGAGTATATACTGTGAACCCCGAATATCTGAGACAGGTGTTAGTTAATTTAGAAAGTTTATTTTGCCAGGGTTGAGGATGCACACCCATGACACAGCCTCAGCAGGTACTGACCACATGACCACAGGTGGTCAGGGCACAGCTTTGTTTTATGCATTTTAGGGAAACATGAGACATCAATCACTATATGTAAGGTGAACATTGGTTCCATCTAGAAAGGCGGGACCACTCAAAGCTGGGAGGCGCCTTCCAGGTCACTGGTAGGTGAGAGACAAATGGTTACCTTCTTTTGCATTTCTGATTTGCCTTTCCAAAGGAGGCAATCACATATGCATCTATCTAAGTGAGCAGGGGAATGACTGGATAGAATGGGAGGCAGGTTGGCCCTAAGCATATTTATTCCAGCATGACTTTTCCCTTTAGCTTAGTGATTTGGGGGCCCCAAATTTTATTTTCCTTTCACAATACCCAAAGGAATTGAAATCACTATGTCAAAGAGATATCTTTGTTTCCAGAAAGAGGTTCCAATCCAGACCCCAAGAGAAGGTATTTGGATCTCACACAAGAATGAATTCAGGGTGATTCCATATGTAAATTAAAAACAAGTGTATTCGTAAAATAAAGAAATAACGAATGGCTACTCCATAGGCAGAGCACTGCGAGGGCTACTGGTTTCACACTTTTATGGTTATTTCTTGATTGTATGCTAAACAAGTGACAGATTATTTATGCCTCCCCTTTTTAGATCAGGCAGGGTCACTTCTTCACAGGCCATGGCGTTTGTAAATCACGGCGCTGGTGGGAGTATAGCAGTGAGAACATTGCCATCTTGGTTTTAGTGGGTTTTATCTGGCTTCTTTACTGCAAACTGTTTTATCAGCAAGGTCTTTATGACCTGTATTTGGTGCCGACCTATCTCATCTTGTGACTTAGAATGCCTGACTGTCTGGGAATGCAGCCCAGTAGGTCTCAGCCTTATTTTACCCAGCTCCTATTAAAGATGGAGTTGCTCTGGTTCAAATGCCTCTGACATCTATAAAAATAGACAATTATTATTTGTTAATTAAAAATAAAATTAGACCGGACACCGTGGCTCACGCTTGTCGTCCCAGCACTTTGGGAGGCTGATACAGGAGGATCACGAAGCCAAGAGATTGAGACCATCCTGGCCAACATGGTGAAACCCCATCTCTACTAAAAATACAAAAATTAGCTGTGCATGGTGGCGCACAGATGTAGTTCCAACTATTCAGGACATTGAGGCAGGAGAATCGCTTGAACCCAGGAGGTGGAGGTTGCAATGAGCCGAGATCATGCCACTGCATTCCAGCCTGGAGACAGAGCAAGACTCTGTCTCAAAAAAAAAAAATTAAACGTAATTAAATAATAAAATTATATAAAAGTGTATCATGAACTACATTTCCTGTCATTAAGTATGTGTCTTCCCCACTAAAAACATACATTAGTGAACACAATAAATGTTAACAGATTTAACTGTTTGTTCAAAGGATAGACTCTCAGAATCAAATTGGAAGTGTTTTGTTTTGTTGTTTTAATCTAGCTATGTTACTTTTCAAAGGCACACCTAAAGTCAACTTACAGACAGGTTGAAAAGAAAGAGGTGGGATAGAATAATATATGGCAGGCAACCAAAAGAAAGTTGTTAATGCGTATAAAAATTAATAAGGAAACATAAAAAGATGCTATTGATAATAAAGAGAAGACTCATTAAGGATGCAATACTACTAACCTTTAAGCAACTGACAATATAGTCCCATAATATCTAGCACAAAAATTGACAAAATATGAGGAAAAATTCCAAATCCATAATTATTACAGGGGCTTTGGACTACCTCTATCAGAAAACAATAAATCAAGTAGGCCAAAAAGCATATGCAGAATATGGAAGATGTAAGTAATATGGTTAAGAATTGTGATCTGTGAAAATCAGTGAACCCTGAAGAATAGACTGTTTCCAAGCACATTTGAAATACTTGACCATTCACTAGAGACCACAATGAAAGTTTCAGCAAGCTCAAATTCTATCACACAGACCAGATTTTCTGACCTCAATCTAAGTACAGTAGAAATCTACAAATGTATTCATTTTCTACACATATATAAACATTTGAAAATCAAAACACACTCTCTAAATAATTGACAAGTGTACATACATCAGAGCATGGGCAAGACCCGAAGATGTCTGTTGTCCTCGTGTGATTATTAATAGCACTCTTCCACTCACTGTCAGTCCCAGTTTGATTGACACATTATGTGGACATTCTCTTTAAAAGAAAAATTATAAAGCATTTGGAATTGAATGACAAGAATTCCTTGTCAGACTTCTGCTTTGCTCCTAAAGTAATAATTTGAGGGGAAAATCGCCTGGAAATAATAAACTATGGTTTCAACTTAAAGAATAGGAATAAAAAGAATCAAAAGGGAAATCACAGGCACCGAAAATACATTAAAGGAGTGACAAAAGTAAGGACAGACACTGATGAAAATGAAAACTATTGCATTAGTTTTCTGTCTAGCTGCTTTAGAAGCTGGAAAGATAAAAATGAAGAAAAGTTGACTGTTGAAAAGATGAGTCAAATACATATACTTCCAGCAAGTCTCATCAGGAAAGAAGAAAAGAAAGGAGCCAGAAGGGAAAAATATACAGTATTATAAAGGAGTGACGGTGAAACTTATATGTTCATAATTTTGAAAGCTTGGAAGATATAAACAATTTTCTAAGAAACTACCAAAATTTAACTTAAGAAAAATAAAAAATTAGAATAGTTCCTACCCTTTCAATAAACTGGCCAGTAGGCGAAAATCTCTTTCAAAGATAGAAAAGACATAAGCTCTGACAGCATTTTACACTAACTATTTAAAAGTCAAACATTAAAAAACAAATAATTTCAAACTTACCCAGATATTTTCAGAGACTAGAAAAGGAAGAAATACATCCCAGCTCATTTTGAAAGAGCTGTATAACTTTTATATGAAAATCATCAAGGACAATCTGAGAAAATATACGTCAGTCTTCTTTATGAAAGTAGATACCAGGGGCTTAAATAAGATGTTATCAGAATTGGATCAATTGTCATGCATCAGGTATCTATTGCTGCATAACAAACCACCCCAAAACTTAGTGGCTTAAAACAACCTCAGTCCTTCATTTCACTCACAAATCTGCAAAGTGGGCTGTGCACGGCACTCACAGTTTCTCTCTGCTCCATGTCAGATGGGCTGGGGTGGCTTCACTGGAGGCTCAAGGACCTACTTTCACAATGGCCCACTCAGCTGGGCTGTGGGCTGGCGACCACGCTTTCCCTCCACATGGGTGCCTCTGTTGGTTTTGGGAGCTTCCTCCCTGATGTTGGCAGGCTGCCCAGAGCACAGAGCTCAGGAGAAGCAGGTGAAAGCAGCACCAGCTTAATGACCTGGCCTCGGAAGCCCCCCGACAGCCAGGGCACGTTTAGATCCCCAGGGAGGGAACATAACCCGTCCTCCCAGTGGAAGAAGTAAGAAGTGACATTGCTAGATGAGCAGGTGAGATGAGAGACCTTGTTGAAGCTGTGAACCCCAAGTATCTGAGACAGATTTCAGTCAATTGAGGAAGTTTCTTTTGCCCAAGTTAAAGACACACACCGTGACACAGCCTCAGTAGGTCCTGACCACGTGGGCCCAAGGGCACAGCTTGGTTTTATACATTTTAGAGAGACATGAGACATCAATCAAAGCATGTATGTACATTGGTTCCATCCAGAAAGGCAGACAACTAGAAGCAGGAGGGGGCTTCCAGGTAATAGGTAGGTTTGAGACAAATGGTTGCATTCTTTTACATTTCTGATTAGCCTTTCCAAAAGAGGCAATCAGCTATGCATTTACCTCAGTGAGCAGAGATGACTTTCAGTTCTGTCTGTCCTTTGTCCAGGAGGAAATGCCTTGTGAGGGAGGTATTTTCTTTCTTATCTTAGTAGCTATCTTTTTTAGGAAAAGAATGGGAGACAGGTTTGCCCTTAGCAGTTCTCAGCTTGGCTTTTCCCTTTGGCTTAGTGATTTTGGGGTCCAAGATTTCTTTTCCTTTCACAAAGCTGTTTTTGAAAAATACAACCTGTCATCCATCATCCCATCGGGAAAAAAAGTTAGGATCCACTGTGCCTTTCCTAGGCTTGCATGAATTATGAAATATCATCAAATCCATTAACGTAACAGTCTGTTTAAAGGAGATAAAATATCTCAGGTAGATTTTTAAAGCACACATTGGATATTAATAAAATTGAGCTCAAACCATGATTTAAAAATAAAAAATAAACCTCTGAGAAAACTAAAAATAGAAAAGCACTCTCTAAACCTGATGAAAGCTGTTTTATCTACTAAGAACACAGAGAAAGCATCAGACTCAATAATGAAACTTCAGAAACACGTTTGCTGAAGTCCTGGACACAGTGGGAACCTTCACAGTTGCCGCAGAGCAGACGCCAGCGGTGCAGACACAGTCCCTGGAGTAGCACTCAGCTGCCATCCGGGTCCTCCCTCTCGTCTGCCTTTTGTGACATTTTGGTGCCTCCTGAAACATCATTAACATGCCTGGGTATTTTATGCCTTCATTTCCCAGCTATGTTTTCAGCATTTGAGGACAGGAATCTAACCTTACAGATGCCCTAGAGTCCCAGACATAGGAACTAGCTCAGTAAATAGCTTTGGGCAACCTGAAGGCTGAGGAGAGAGGAGGCGGGGAGGGACAGAAGGAAATCCAAGGTTGCCTGTTTTCTGGCTGTGATGGAACTCCCTGGGAAGTCCTCCTTTTCTGTGGGCTGGAGCCTAGCAGCCCTGTGCTTGCCAAATCACAAAGAAAACCAGGTGCTTCTGTGGGTCTGAGGGAGTCGTTTCTGCTGCTTCCTGTGCAGGTTGACAGCTGGGCAAGGCTGACCAGGGTGCTCTCCAACGCCGCTGCCCTCACCCTCCTCCGCCCGCCTGGTTACATCTGTCTGTGTCCGTGATCACCCGGCCCTTTGTATTTGTTCCATAGGGCGCAGTAACAGAACACCACAAACCAATGACTTACACAACAGGAATTCATCAGCCTGAGAGCTAGGTGTCCGCAGTGTTGGCTTCTTCCGAGGTCGCGCAGGAGAACCTGTTCAGGCCTCTCTGCCGGCTGCTGGTGACTGCTGGCCGTGGTTACTGTTCCTTGACCGGCAGAAGCATCATTGGTCTCTACCTCCAGCTTCACGAGGTGCTCTCCCTGTGTGCATCTCTGTGGCCAGATTTCCCCTTTTCATGAGGCAGGTTGGATTAGAGCCCACCCAGGTGACATCATTGTCACGGAATTACCTCTGTGAAGACGCTATCTCCAAATCAGGTTCCATTCTGTGGCACTGGGAGTCAGGACCCCAACATACCTTTTTGAGGGGACTCGACCCAACCCTAACACCCCTCCTTCTCCGCTCTGGATTAGCAGCACTTACTGTCTGTATTGTGATCATGAGATGGTTAATTCAGGACCAGGCCATAACGAGTGTAATGATGGCGTTAGTCCCTGTGATTAACCATCAGCTCCAGTTTCTAAAGCACTCATCTCCCAGTTGTCCAAAATGACTACTCTAGTGACGATTGTTCTCTGTTGAAACCAAAAGCATCCCAAACCCACTTAAACCTACATCAAATCTCCCTTTTACTCAAACAGCTAAGTAATGGCTGCCTTCCCTTTATTTAGCAACGTAAATACTGTTGGTTTATTTGTAAGAAACGTTTTAACATTTCAACACTCCAGGCTCCAAATGTAAATGAAATTATGTTGGAAAATTCCAGTAAGTCAAAAGGTCAGCCTGCTAGGAAGGCCTGTGCAGAAAGCCCACAGAGCATTGCTGACTATAGATTGTGTCGCCTTGTTTCTCCTCCAAAGTCAACACGAGCTGCCACTAGGAAATTTCCTTACTTCTGATACTTTGTGACCTTGAAATCTGAAGGCGTTTTTTCCCTTCTTCTTTTCCTTTTTTTTCTTTATTCACACTATTATTGCTCCATCAGCACCCAAAGCCCTTAGTGATGTCATTTGGAACATGTTTTGTCATTCATTCTAATTTATTCTAAGGCCAGATTCAGCTTAAGTTAAAAAAAAAAAAACACAGTTCTCCTACCAAGAGGATGGAACAGCTGGTTTCTGCTTTGCGCTTTGAAGATTTGCAGCACATTAGTAGTTCTCGCAGAAGGGAAGATTTCCAACTCTGTTGCTTTGATGGTGATGGTGATGGTGATGGCCATGATCATACCGATGACAATATCTGCCATTTTGGAGCATATTTTACAGATTAAAGATTGTCTCATTTATTCTTCTTAACCCTAAAGGAAGCTACTATAATTTAAACCATACATGATCAAATGTAAGCCAAAAAAGTTTCCCTGAATACCGAATTGGGAGACAGAATAATTCTATCTGATAGAAAACACTGACCTGGTTTTTCCTCAAGAGCTACTTTGACACATGAGTATTCAAATAAATTAGGTTTCCCATTCATTCTATTAGATTCACATACCAATGAGAGTGCCTGACTTGTGCAATTAAAAAAAAATAGAAATGTATCTTTTTTTTACACTAACAAGCATTGAGAAGCAGATTTTCCTTCTGTTTTCCTTTCTATGCAATAATTGCAGCTCTACCTGGAATTCTGTGTGATGCATGTGATCAAATTTTAAAAAGCAAAAAGAGATTGCACTAATCCAGATTGGCATGTGACTGAATCAGCACATGGAAGTATCCAGTTGACTTTCACTATCTGTTTTTTTTTTTACAAATTGTCACAAGCTCAAAAGAGAGGGCAGGACAGCGTCACAGAAAGAGGGATAAGGTAAGACATCTAACTCTTTAGCAAATTATATGCACAAGCATAGAAATGCAAACATTTTTAGACTGCATAGCAACTTCACCCTCCTGGGTCTTTTGGCACACTGTGTAAGTCCTGCTAGCTCACAGCCCTTGTAAAAATTCATGACATTCAGCTGAAGTCTAAGTTTGTCTTAAACACTCCAAAGAGAAGTGAGCTGTGCTCAAATATGCTCTTCTCATTGTGGATGACCCAGAAAACAAAGTCTTACCTTGCAGAAAATCATGGTGCATGTGGGCCTGGAACACCTGCTCTGGTGCTGTTCAGGAAAGACAGATAACGAGGAGGCTGTCCAGCAGAATGCATCTGAAATAAGCAAAAAGAAAGCAGCTTTATCAGAAACCTATAAAAGGATATATGAAAATTCTTTGTTATGGAGGATGGAAGCTCAGAGGGGACATGACCAGCGTCTACACAACTTTCAACAAAGACCTGGCTATTAACAGCCAAGACAGGAGAACTGGGCTCACCTCCTTCACTTTCTAGAAGGTGACTGTAGTGTTGTTAGTCCATGTCCTTTGAGGAGCAGATCCCAAGATGGGATTAGACATGCAAGAACTTTCTTAGAAGAAATACATGTGAGAGAAAAAGGGAACCAGCACAGCTAGAAGAACTATCAGAACAAAATGCACGTCTGATCCCAAAGGAAGGGAGGGAGAGAGGGAGGGAAGGAAGGAGGGAGGGAAGGCAAAAACAAAGGGAGGCTAGAAGCATCTTAGACCATGGTGCAGTTCTAAGGAGGGCTTGGTAAGACCACTGAGAAGCCCTCAAACCAAAATCCCTCACCAGCTGAGTCCTCAGGAATGGAAAAACCTTAGCATTCCTTCATCACTCACTCAGTCACTGGCTGAGCAGCCATGGGAGCAAACAGCGCAACAGATTTCAAAGTAGAGCATTAGGGACAGTGGTTAATTCTGCCCCTGCCATCAGAGATCTGAAAGATGCATTCTCGTGGGTGCCACATTAGGATAAACAACAATAATGATGAGGATGAGGATGAGGATGATGCCATTTATTGACAACCTATTATTCAAAGCCAAGGATTGTGCTAGGTATTTTACATCTATTAAATATAATTAGCAAAAGCAATCCTCCCAGGCTGGGTATGATTGCTTCCCATTATCTCATAAAGAAATTGAAACTTGGGTAAATATTTTGCCAAGAAAGGGTGCAGAGGTGACTATCTGATCCTTTAGGCTTCATATTCTTACCACAACAAACAAATGAGAGAATTTTTGCTTCTGCAGTAAGAAATAACGAGTTCACTGAACTTATTAAGACAAAACATTCAGTGTTTGGGGGGCGTGTTTTTACAATATAAATAAATGCAGCACTCATTCTACTCAACTTATAAGTGTCAGTGTTTGAAACCAGAGCCATTGCCCTTTCCCACCAAGCAACTGGTGACCACACTGGGCCCTCAGTGACCCCAACAGGCATTTCCTGTGTCCTCCTGGAGCTCAGGTATGGCCTGGAAGGAACGCAGCCACAGTACTTCTTTGCATATAACTTTGGGCCATTTCTAGAATTGCCTTGGTCCTCAGTGGGCTGGAGCAGGGATTCCTCCTAGGGGCCTGCAGGTCGCCCCCCGCCCAGCATAGAAAGAAAGAAAACTCCTAAGTTCCTTCATGAAACATTTTGGGCACCTAGCTCGCCCTGAAAAATAAACAACTGAATATAAACAAAAAAATAATAGTAGCTTAATACAGTAGCCAAGAAAGGTAGTCAGGAGACGTGTTATTCCCTATAAAAACTGAAAATAACATCTTAACATGTGTCCCTGAGTTATTTTTCAAAAACCTGAACCCCCACCAAACAGACTTGCTAACACATAGACCTCAAATAAAGGGAAACTAAAAACTAAACTCTGACGACTGTTCTTTGTTCTAAATTTCTTCCTAAGGGGCCTTGGGGCCGTCATACTCACAAGCTACAGCTATCAGTTTGGTGCAAAAGTAATTGTGGTTTTTGCTGTTACGTTCAATGGCAAAAACCTCAATTTTACACCAACCTAATAACATTGTTTTCTGCTGATCCCACATTTTTAAACAAAGCTTTGCCTCCTTAGTCAATCACAAATCAGAAATCTTTAAATCCACCTACAACCTGTGAGCCCCCGACTTCAAGTTGTCCTATCTTTTGGTCAAACCAATGTGTAGTCTCCATGTGTGAATTTATGGCTTTACCTGTAAGCTCTGCCTCCACGGTGTTAAAATGTTAAAAACCCTTGCCTATGAGCCCTCTGGGAGTTTGAGTCTTAAACATGAGATGCCTGATTCCCCTTGCTTGGGGCACTACATAAACACCTCACTTTCTCTTCGCTGCTATCCCAACATCAACCTTCGACTTCACTGTGCGGAGTGAGCAGATCCCAGCTGGATTCACTTACATTTGATTTCGCCTCCTAGAAACAGAAGCAATGGCCTATTGCCATGTGGAGCATCTAACATGGCGCCTGGAATGTAGAGGCATTTGGGAAACATGGCTTCCTTCTATCAGTTTCTACCCAAGATGCACCAAGCCAAGCTCTCCTTTTCGTCCTATAAATTGGCTCTTTCTTCCAAAAAAAATGTATTTGATGATGTCATTCCTCAACCTAAAACCTTCTGACATTACCCAGCTGTCTACACCTATCATGTAGGTGTAGACACCCGGGACATCCCTGGCCCCATGATTCAATTACCTCCCACTGAGCCCCTCTCACGGCACACATGGGGATTAGGGGAATTACAATAGGTGCCCTAGAGTGTCATGGGGCCCTCACCATGCCTGCCTCTTTGCCTTTGCTGGGTTTTTTTCTCTGCTTAGAAGTCCTCTTCTGCATCTTCTCCTTTTCTTGGGGAAACCTGAAATAAATGTCAGCATGTTGCTGAAGCTTTTGCTTACTGCCTCAGGCAGAATTAATAGCTTCCTGGTCGGCTCCGGCACATCTGGGCTCTGTTCCCACCTCAGAGGCACAGGATCTGCTAGGCTGAGAGCAGCCTCCACCTTCAGACAAAGTCTGTTTGCTGGTTACTGCCTGCATCCCAATGAAACCTGCTCTGTCCTTCTGCCATAGAAATGGAACTGAAGCCAGGCCCATGGCTGCCACTGTCTGTGCTCCCAAGAGTATGGTTTGGCTGTGCCCCAACCCACCCCACCTGTGCCAAATCTCATCTTGAACTGTAGTTCCCATAATCCCCACATTTTGTGGAAGGGACTTGGTGGGAGGTAACTGAATCATGGGGGCAGTTTCTCCCATGCTGTTCGCATGATAGTAAGTTCTCACGAGATCTGATGCTTTTATAAGGGCTTCCCCCTTCACTCAATTCTCATTCTTCTCTCTCCTGCTGCCTTGTGAAGAAGGACGTGTTTGTATTCCCTTCTGCCATGATTATAAGTTTCCCAAGGCCTCCCCAGCCCTGTGGAACTGTGACTCAATTAAACTCTTTCCTTTATAAATCACCCGGTCTCAGGGATGTCTTTAGTAGCAGTGTGAAAACAGAAGAATACATCCAGTCTTCCCTAAAGTAAGCTGTGGCCTTTGGACTAAGGGATTGGAGCAGGAATGATGGGGCCTCCTCGGGGGTGGCAATGTGAGGCATCGGGCACGCTTCCCTCAGTCTGTCCCTATGTGCTGGTGACTGGTCCCACCAGGTAGGTGCCGGTACCCCAGAGCAGTGGGACACTCTGAGATCATGGAAGTGGTCTGAGATCCGTGCTGTCCAACCTGCGAGCCACCAGACACTTGAGCTGTGGCTGGTGCAACTAGGAACTGAAATTTCAATGGTCTTTAAATGTACTTAGATTAATTAAAATTAAAATAGTCACATGTCACCAGCAGCAACTGTATCAGCCAGTAGAGCGCCTGAGGCTGGAGGAGCAATGGTCTGAAAGGAACATGGGTCTTGGAATGCCCCATGGAGCAGAGATTCTCCACCTAAATGGATTGCTTATCTCAGAACTGTTGAGTGAGAGAAAAGGCAATGTTTTAGGGCAGTTAGGAAGATGGTATCAATAGTGTGGCATAATGGGTCTGCCAGGGACCTAGGGCTTACCTTTTGAGTTCAAATTCTAGCCCTACCACTTAATAGCTGCATGGCCTCAGGCAAGTGACTTAACCTCCATGTGCCCCGGAATTCTCCTCACTGCACTGGGGACACTGAGTCCACATATCACCTGGGCTTGATATGAGAATCAAATGAAGTAACAAATATAAATCACTTAGAATACAGCATCCGCATTTGTTAGCTACTGTGATGACATTTGGGTCTCTGTTATAGCATCTTAGCGTTACACTAATACACCTGGCTTTGAATCATGGCTCCTCCATCTACCACTCGGGTGCCGTGTGTTTTCTCGGGTTATTGGTGGTGATGCGAATGAAGCTCTGAACGCTGTGTCTGGCCCCCATTAAACACTCAGTGTTGGAAGCCACCCTTATATAAAGTGTCATGTCGTCATATCGGTATCTGTTTGAGTGTCTCCCTCAGGAGTGTCTCTAGGATAGCGACTGTCATTTCTTTTTGTTCTTCGTTGATTAGCACAGTGACGGTACTCTATACATGTTTACTGAATGAAGGTCTGATTGGATAAATAACTCCTCTCGTGTTAGTTTACCTGAAAACCCAATACTGAACCTGTTGCTGCTTCTGAGGTGTCCCCTGGCCATCCAATCCCAATGGTACCCTAACAGCATGGCCAAACAAAGGCGTTCTGTCCCTGCCGCCCAGGTCCTCCCCTCACCCCTCATCTTCATGATGTCAAGCAAAATGGCTCTTTACGGGGATCGCCACTCACCCAGGCATCATTAGGAAAGGTGAGGGGGTGTCACAACACCTGGAAAACTGTGTTCCCCAGCTTCCTCTTGCTGCTGTAGCAAATTACTGCAAATGCAGTGGCTAAAAACAACGCACACTCAGTCCGTAAGTTCTGAAGGTCAGAAGTCTGAAGTGAGTGTTATGAAACTAAAATCAAGCTGTTGGCAAAGCTGCCCTCCTTCTGGGGGCTGCAGGGAGAATCTGCTGCCTGCCTTTCCCAGCTTCTGGGGGCTGCTGCATTCCTTGGCTCCCGGCCCCCCTCCATCCACAAAGCTAGAAATCCTATCACTGCCGCCTCCCCTTCTGTCCTCATGTCTCTCTCTGACTTCGCCTCTCCTGCCTCCCCCTTGCTGTCTAAGGGCCCTTGGCATGCTGTGTCACACTGGGCTCACCTGCATCATCCAAAATAACCTCCTGATATGGTCAGGGATGTCCCCACCCAAATCTCATGTCAAATTTTAACCCCCACGTGTTAAGGGAGGAACCTGGTATGAGGTGACTGGATCATGGGGCAGACTTCCCCCTTGCTGGTCTCATGAGAGTGAGTTCTCACGAGATCTGATGGTTTCAAAGTGTGGCACTTCCCTCACTCTCTCTCTCCTGCTGCCATGTGAAGAAGGTCCTTGCATCCCCTTCACCTTCCACCATGAGTATATGTTTCCTAAGGCCTCCAAGTCATGCTTCGTGTTAAGCCTGCAGAACTGTGAGTCCCTTAAACCTCTTTTCCTCATGGATTTCCTAGTCTTAGGTAGTTCTTCACAGTGGTGTGAAAACAAACTGCTACACCTCGTTATTGTAAAGCTAGCTGATTAATTACAACCTTAATCCCACTCAGTGCCTTAACTGCCCTGGCCGTGGAACCCAACACACTCAAAGGCTCTGATGAGAAGGACATCTTTGCTGGCTGGTGAGGAGGGGTCCTTCTGCCCACCACAGTAACTGTGTGGGCACAGGGTAGATGGGAGACTGGGGACACCACACACCATGAGACACTCCTACACAACAAACTGTCCTCCCCAAATATAGTGCCCTCTTGAGAAATGCAGTTGGAGTCCCACTGCTCTAAGTCCCACTACTCTAAATAAAAGGACAGGGGAGGCCGGGCACAGTGGCTCACACCTGTAATCCCAAAACTTTGGGAGGCCAAAGCGGGCAGATCACAACATGGTGAAACCCCATTTCTACTAAAATACAAAAATTAGTTGAGTGTGGTGGTGCACGCCTGTAGTTCCAGCTATTCAGGAGGCTGAGGCAGGAGAATCACTTAACCTGGGAGGCGGAGGCTGCAGTGAGCCAAGATAGTGCCATGGCACTCCAGCCTGGCAACAGAGTGAGACTGTATCTCAAAGAAAAAAAAAAGGACAGGGGAGCTTTGCTTTTCATCTCAAGTTTCCATCTAAATCTGTAATTGCAGCCTCTATAAAAGATAAAGAGAAAGCACCTTCTCTTGCTTCTCATAAAAGGAAGAGACATAGAGAGAAAGAGAAGTGAGAAAATGAGACAGACACCTGTGCAAGTACTCAGAGACCAGTGCAGCCCTTCTCCCATGCAGAGACCAGAAGCTCAGCTTGCAGTTACCAGCCTGCCTGCACCAGTGTGCAGGTGAGGAGGCCCCCACCTGTCAGAAGCATTCCTGCAGGACACTGACTTGAAGTTGAGTCCAGTGGAGGAAAGGTGGGTGCCTGTGCCCTCCATACTGCTGATGCAGACCACGGTCAGCAGACAGAGCTTGGGAGCCACAGGTGGCTTCCACGTGTTCACCCATGTTGCTGCAGAGGTCTGGGCTTCCCCAGCAAGGCAGAAAAGGGGCTGCAGGTAACTAGAGCTGTGTCCAAGTCATCCAGAGGTTTCCAAGCACACAGTTTCTTGCACCCACAGTGAGGACAGCTATGGCAGGAAGCTCAGCTTCTCTGATCCCCCATGTTCTCCTCTGAAAACTGGCTCAAGGCCACATGGCAAGGTGCCCTGAGGATGGCAGATGAGCGGGGTGTGTGGCTACATATTCCTCCTGCTCAGTCCCAAATCCCAGCAACAGGCCCCAAACCTCAGGGGTGTGGCCACTCTTTCCGCAGCAGGATATCGCCTGGACTGAAGGGAAGGCTGGTGATAATCTTGTATACAACTGAGCGTGTGCATTTAGACACTTCTCTTCAAAAATAAGAATGCATTCGATGACAGGGTACTGGCCCACACTCATGTATACTCTCCTATTTATGCACTATCGTCTTAGTCAGGGTTCTCCGGAGAAGCAGAGCCAATAGGAGATAGGCACAGAGACAGAGGCCGATTTTGAGGAATTGGCACACAGTGGAGGGTGCTGGCAGGTACACAGTTTGCCGGCTGAAGACCCACCGGGGAGGCTGAGGCCGCAGGTCAGGGGTGAGGGCAGAATTCCCATTCATTCCTTGGGGGAGGTCAGTCTTTTTCTCCGAAGACCTCCCACGGGTTGGACGAGGCCCACTCACATCATGGAGGCTAATCTGGTTTCTTCAAAGTCTCCTGACTTAAACGTTAACCTCATTTAAAATGAGATGCCCTCGGGCCGGGTGCGTTGCTCACACCTGTAATCCCAGGACTTTGGGAGGCTGAGGCGGGCGGATCACCTGAGGTGATCTGTTTGAGACCAGCCTGACCAGCATGGAAAATCCCTGTCTCTACTAAAAATACAAAATTAATCAGGCGTGGTGGCGGGTGCCTGCACTCCCAGCTACTCAGAGGCTGACGCGGGAGAATCGCTTGAACTCAGGAGACAGAGGTCACAGTGAGCCGAGATCACACGGTTGCACTCCAGCCTGGGCAACGAGAGCTAATAAATAAACATAAAATTAAAAAATTTGGTGCCCTCACAGAAATCTAGAACTGTGTTTGACCAGATAGCTGGATATCATGGCCTAGCCAACTTGACACATAAAATTAACCATCACAAGCATATGATACATGGAACTAGACACCCCGAATGCCAGCGCAGATCTAGAGCCACCCCAGGGTTTGGGCAAGAACTGTGGGTCCCATCCAGCTGGAGGAGAGGGTCTCGGGGGACTCCTGTGAAGGGACAATTCACAAGGTCTTTGCGCACTCCAGCAGAAAGCCTCCACAGGGTGACTGGGGTGAGTGTGGCCTCATCCACAGCACAGAGTGGTCCCCAGCTGCTGCATGGACCTATGTGAGAAACGAGAGGAGTTGGCTGGAGACGGGAGGTTGCGGCGCTTGGCAGGACAAGAGAGGAACAGAAGAGTCACCCGTAACTCGGGGTTCCAGCTCAAATGCCTGACGGAGAGAGTGAGGGCAAAACATGATGGAAGATTCCAGAGGAGAAAGCAAGGGAGCGATGTGAGGCTGAGGTCCTCATGGGACGTCTGCAGGCAGCTGAGTGGATGGCCCTGTGCATGGGGTCAAGGCTGTGACAGGTGTGAAGAGAGGAGTTTAGGAGATTTTGGAATTCTGGCTGTGAATCTCCATATAGTGTCAGAGGGGGATGGCTGAGGGAGAGCATGGAGTGAGACCCGAGGGCTGAGGGCGGGAGCCCCAGCAGTCTGCAGAGGATCAAAGCAGGACAGGATAGCTTCCAGCAAGGGGAGGAGGGAGGGTGCTGAGAGGGGCTGGAGAGAGGCAGGAGAATCGAGAGGCCGAGGGCTGAGAAACGACGCTGTTGCAGGCAGGAGCCGGGCACATCAGCAGTGGGCAAGCGGGTGGCAGGTCACAGGCCTGGCCACCAGGCTGACCACCAGGCAAGTCACAGTGCTGGCCACAGGGCAAGTCACTGGGCAGGTCACAGGGCTGGCCACAGGGAAGGCCACAGGCTGGCTGCAGAGCAGGCCACCAGGCAGGCCACAGGGCACGTCACACAGCAGGTCACACGGCAGGCCACCAGGCAGGCCACAGGGCACATCACACAGCAGGTCACACGGCAGGCCACCAGGCAGACCACAGGGCACGTCACACAGCAGGTCACACGGCAGGCCACCAGGCAGGCCACAGGGCACGTCACACAGCAGGTCACACGGCAGGCCACCAGGCAGGCCACAGGGCACGTCACACAGCAGGTCACACGGCAGGCCACCAGGCAGGCCACAGGACAAGTCACACAGCAGGTCACAGGGAAGGCCACCAGGCAGCTGACTGGGCTGGCCACAGGGCAGTATGAGCTGATCAGCCCATGTGAGGCACCTAGAGGAGATAGGAGTCACGGCCTTGTAGGCACACATGGGGCTGGGACTGCTCTGCTATGGTAGGGCACCTGAGCAGTGAACAGGGCCTTAGGAATATGCAGATCTGGGGTCTTGAACAGAGTCTCTGCGGCTTGGGAGTATGCATGTCATAGATGGCAACACCCTTATCCCGGGCAAGGCTGTTAAGCATGAAACTAACACTATAGTGCTGGCCTGGGGAGGTTCCATTAAAATCACTTCGTGCATGTTACTCTTTTAATCTTCCCAACAGCTATAGGGATTACTGCTATCTCCATTTTCCAATAAGGAGCAGGGGCACAGGGAGTGTGAGTAGCCTGCCCGAGGCCACACGGCCAGCAGAGACCTGTGCCAGGATTGAGCACGGCCATCGGCCCTGAGTCTAACTCCTAGGACACACAGTGCTGCCGCCAGCGGTAAGCCTCGCTGAGATGCTGCCAGCACATCCTCCCTCAGGCGTCCTGCTTCTCCGGGATGATCTCTGCTGTGGGTCCAGTGGTAGCTCCCAAAAGATATATGTCCATTGTCCTGGGCCCTGCAACCTCTGGATGTGATCATATTTGGAGAGGGGGAATGGTTTTGCAGCTGTAATTAAGTGAAGAACTGAAAATGAGGATATCATCTGCAGTGGGTCTTAGATCCAGTGAAAAGAGTCCTTACGAAAGACAAGAAAACCACACACCGAGAGAAGGACACACGAGGCTGAGGCAGAGACTGGAGTGGTGTGGCCATAAGCTAAGGAGTGCCTGTGGCCCCCAGGAGTTGGAAGAAGCAAGGAAAGAGCCTTCCCTAGAGGCCTGAGAACGGGCCTTGATTTCAGACTGCTGGACTCCAGACCGCGAGAGAAAACATTTCTGTAGTTTTAAGGCACACAGTTAGTGGTAATTGGTTACGGCAGCCCTGGGAAACTAGCATGCTCTGATATGAAAACCGTGTGGGATCTCCCAGAGGCTGTCCTGAGCTCATTCTCCCCTCACCCCAAGTCCTGAACATCACTGTTCCTGTTACCACACCTGGCTCCTAGAAAGCGAGGTCCCCAGAGATTGTTTGAAGATTCTACAAGCAATGGATTGTCGCCCCGGAAGGTCCCTGAAGTGTCTTGAGTGTGTGAGAATCTGACGTCACGCCAGCAGAATTCAGATTTTCATGAGCCTGGGTGAGGCTGGGTCTGACAGCAGCTTACCTATCAGAAAGAATAAGAAGTTGGTGACTGACTCCAAGATTTGCTCAGGTTCAGCATATTTCAGTTTTATTTTGCATTGTACAACTTTTTCTGCCATCACTCCAACCCATTCTCACCACCTGAAATCATTCTTCATCGTACAGCAGAAAAAAACAGAAGCAAGTCACCCTTCAGCCAGGCCACTTGTCCAAGCCTTCCTTCTGTCCTCAGCAGCCTGCCCCCCAGTGGTACGCAAAAGGTGTCCAAAGTAGTAACGTGGAGTGACGGCCTCCCCTCCCGCCCACAACATTGCAGTTCTCCCAGCGGCTTTTGAACGTGCGGCACTAGTCAACTCAGTTGTTGCAAGGGTTACGTGTTGGCTCCTTTCTTTTTTCTTTTTTTTTTTTTTTGAGATGGAGTTTTGCTCTTGTCGCCCAGGCTGGAGTCCAGTGGCGCAATCTCAGCTCACCGCAACCTCCGCTTCCCGGGTTCAAGCGATCCTCCTGCCTCAGCCTCCCACATAGCTGGGATTACAGACATGTGCCACCATGCCCGGCTAATTTTGTATTTTTAGTATAGACAGAGTTTCTCCATGTTGGTCAGGCTGGTCTTAAACTCCCGACCTCAAGTGATCGCCTGCCTTGGCCTCCCAAAGTGCTGGGATTACAGGCATGAGCCACCGCACTAGCCTTTGGCTCCTTTCAATATCGTGCATTTTTCCCCGATCTCAGAGAGAGGTGTCATAATTTGTTAGCAGAGCAGAGCCTTCGCATGTGACCCTGTGGCCCGGCCCAGGGTTTCTCACTTGTCTCACCACAGAATCAGCACGTCTCAGAAGGTGGCTGTCCCTTCAGCCTAGGTTCTGAGTGAGAAGACAGGAATTACCTCAACCCGAGCCAAACTGAACAGGTCCAGTTGAGCCACAGCCAACCCCACCCCGTCTCCATTTCATGTCTCACGAGCAAGACAGAAGCGATCACGGTGCAAGCCATTGACATGTTCAGGCTGTTTGTGGTCACAGCGAAAGCAGACAAATACAAACAATTTTGTTGAAAGTATTCTTGTTTTCCTCCATGGCTTATGAGTTTCTCTTTTTCCTGGGTATACCTTTTATCCATTGCTCAGAAACTATCACAAAAATATGGTCATGGTCCTGTGCTTGGGATCTGCTTTGCTGAATTGTGTATATATGTATATTGTCAATAACCTCATCCTCATCCCAGAGCTGTGTTTTCTTAGCCTTTCCTCTTCTCATGCTGATCTCCAGGCAGTGGATCCAAGGGTCGCACATTTCACAAGCATGATCATCACAGAAATTATCCAGCTTTGGTTCTGGGTAAAGGTGTAAATAACACTTGTGTGACTATCGTGACTGTATATTGACCCAAGAAGTGGTTGGCCACAGAATTCTCAAAGGAGTTTTGCGCTTAACACAGAAACTGTTCTGATCAATCATCTGTTCTAAGGTATATATTTTATCACAGCTTCTGTAATAATTGTTGGCATTTTGAATTCCATATTTTGCAAAAAGCATATTAATTCTCATTTCTTGAGAGGGAGAACTAGCATTTCTCAAAACTTGGCAAGATTTATAGATGCCAAATTGGGGACTGGAATCTTTTTTTTCTGTTTAGCTAACAGGTGTTAAAGAACCGTTTTGTGGCAGGCACTGTTACACGTGTTACCATCGCTAATTTTAGAAATCCACTTTTCCTTTTGTTACTACCTGGTGCACTGGCCTCCTTCTTCCATTCTCTTCTCTCTGTGATGGGTTCCTCTTCACAGGCTGCCTCAGGGTGGAAACAGGAGATGACGACCAGCCGTTTCTCTGCACACGGACTTGCCCAAACCTTTCCAGAAATGCCAGGTTGGGAAACTCACGGCTGATTAATTACTGCAGTGCACGGCTTACTCCATCGGGTGAGTCAGACATGACTCGGAAGAGTCCCCTCAGGTTGTGTCCTGAGGGAGCCTGGGGAAGCCTGATGTGCTTCTTTCCCAGCACATGTGTGTGTGTGTGAGTGTGTGTGTGCATGCATGTGTATGTGAGTGTGTGTGTGACCATGCGCATGTGTGTATCCGTGAATTCACATGTGTATGCATGCATGTGACCACGTTCCTGTATCTGTGAATATGTGTGTCAACGGGTGGTGGGTAGATGAGGACTTTCAAAATGGAGAGAGCCACAGCACTTGCGTGAGGAGCCATCTTTGACTGTATCGTTGAAACTTTTCCTTTATTCTTCAGTGATGGTGAATGAAGCTAACTTACAGGTCCCCTGGGACGTCTAGGAATCAAAGCAGGACGAAAGGCCTGTGTGTGTCCCTGGAGGAACTCTGATGGGACGGATTCTGATGCCTGGGGCATTGAGGGCTGTATCCTTGGAGTGCAGCCAGGAAAGGGGGGAAAGTGTCAGGAACATCAGGGGCATGGAATTCAGAGCCCAGAGCCGGGACCAACACCGCACCACTTATCCAAGTGGACCCCACATCACCCCCACCCAGCCCAGGCCATCCCGGCAAAGGACCTTTCGTTTGTTTGTTTTCATTTGTTGTGTACAGTTTTATAATTTTCCCTAATAACACAGTACAGGAATAAAGGGCTCCCGTAGTGCAGGAGGACTTCTAAGAGCAAGCGTCCTCCACCCCGAGCTTTCCAGTCCCCCTTCTATGAGGAGCCCTGTGAACTGGCCCCACTGTGACCTCTTCTGGTGGCCTCTGCCATCTCTCTAAGTAATGTGCTCATATAGGCATTGCTTAACTTGTCGATGTAAGCATTGGCTATTGATGACATGCTCTGAGATATTGAGAGTTTCACTTAATTATATTCTACCACTATACCCAATCAAGTACACGCTATTTTTTGTTTTCCTATTAGTTCCTTTGTAATACAAGGGAATACACATTCGTTGCTTATTCCACCAAGTATAAACCACATATCCTGACCCTCAAATGTGTGAGATCCTAGCCCCCTACTCAATTAGCTCTTCAGTGCTTTATCTAGGAGGTTGTTATAAACCAACCAACAGGGCTTATCTTGCTAAGACTATGAGAATATACTTACATGCAACCAAATACTGTGCTTGGATTTCATTTCTTTTATTGTACTGCTTGTTATTTTTCCTTTTATTTTTTAAAAATGTGCCTTCTTCACCTCCTTTTATTATTTTCTTCCACCTCTCCAGTGTCTGTTATATTCAACCAAGTCCTTCTTCTTACCCCCAGAAACCCTTCTAGGGGTTCCCCAGGCTCCATGCCCAGCTCTGGCTGCTGTCCAGGCAACACCACCTCACCCTGGGAGATGCCCTCCTGCTGGGCGGGACCTGGGATATGGAACCCCTGTCTTCCTGCTTCTTGCTTTGCTTGCACACGAAGTTAAGTAAGTAGCTGTCTGCAAAAGGATATTGATAGGTAAAATATTTGAATCCATACACATCTGAAATGTTTTTATTCCTGCCTCCATGTTTTATTGATAGTTTGGCTGGGTAGCAAAATCTTGGTTCAATGCCATTTTCCTTCAGAATGTGGATGACACCACACTATAGTCTTTTAGATCCACGGTGGAGAACAAGAGATCTTATTTCAAGCTGATGCTGGTTTTCCAAAAGACGTTTCCTGCATACTTGCTTTTCTGACATCCCTCAGGAACACGTCTGGGCTTACATTTACTCTTTGGTAGCATTGAGAACTCAGTGGGATTTTTCAATCTGAACCCTTTTGTTCTTTAATTCTGGGAAATTCACAGTGTCTTTGTATGTTTCCTTCCACTCAATTTTCTTTTTATTGGCCATTAGTCTTGTATTGGACCTCCTACGTTATTCCCTTGGGTCCTTTACTTTTTCACTTATGTATTCGGTCTCTTTTGTTATTATTCTCTCCTCTGGGAAATTTTCTCTATTTATATTCCAAACTTCATTAATTTTTTTTTTAATTTCAGAAATTGCCTTTTATTTCAACCATTCTTTGCTATTCTCTCATGGCTCTCTTTTCTTATAAAAGCCTATTTTTGCTTAGCAGAAGCAATATATCTTGAATATCTGAGAATACAAAATAGTGGGGTTTAATTCTTATTTATAAAAAAAGTATTCTTTTGTTCTGTGTTTAGCTGTGTTTGCTTTGGGTACATTTCCTTTCCTGTTTATCTAGCTTGGTCTTTCTAGCTGCTGACATGGGCCTTCCTTGTCCATTGATTCTCATCCCTTCTCAGTTAAGTACAAAGCACAGCAAAGCTGCTCAGGAGCTCAGTCCTTGTGGGTGGAGCTCATTAACTGGCCAGCTTCCCTTCCTGTCTCGAGGCTGGGGCTGCGGTGGGAGGTGATCATTATGCTTCAGGGTCCCTAAATGCAAGAAGGTAGAGTGTGTTGCTTAGGAAACCAGTTTCCAGAACTATCTAAGTTCTCTCCTGACATCTCACCGAATTTCTTAAGAAAATCATTCTACTTTAGGGAAAGAGGGCAGATGAGAGCATGGAGATTATTTGTGTTTGCTGTTGTTATTGTTGCTTGTATTAGAAGCAAATTCCTAGTAATTAGATATTTTTCCTGGGAGTTAGAGGAGTGTTTAATCCTTCAAAACTATAGCATACGTTACAAACATGTCAAAAAGTCCTTACAGTAAGGGGCAAGGAAACTTAATCAGAGATTTCTGTGAAACCAACAAAACTAGCAAAATTCAAACCCAGACAAAAAACTGGGCTGCCCTTTTTAGATCATGATAAAGCCTAAATTTTTATGACATCCCTGATGAGTACAAAAACCACAGGGCTTTCCTGCATGTAAAGACTGGAGCTAAAATGAAACAGAACCCTTCAATTACTGTGCATCAGAATGGGTTTGTGGTCCATCCTGAAATGCATGCTTCTGCTATTCAAGGTTCCTCTTACTTCAGTGTATCAGCCTTCCTCAGATTACGCATGAGACCAGATAGCTTTACTTGCCAGTATGCAATCCTAAAGGTGGAAAATGCCATAGTAGTCACCTAGTTTAAGTTCTAATTTTAGAGATGAGGAAACTGAAGCCCAAGGAATTTGTTTTAAGTGAAATGTCAAAGTCACACAAGCACAAGTGGAAGATAAAAGAAGGGAGATGGGATTGGAGTGAAAACATTTCGGTCTTGTCTTTGTTTGTGCTGCCATAACAAAATAGCTGCGACTGGGTAATAGATAAAGAACAGAAATGTATTTCTTACAGTTCTGGAGGCTGGGAAGGCCACGATCCAGGTGCCAACAGTTCAGTGTCTGGTGGAGGCTGTTCTCTACCTCCAAGATGGCACCCTCTTGCTGTGTCCTCCCATGGCCAAAAGGGGCAAAAGGGGACGAACGCTGAATCCTCATGGCAGAAGAGATGGAAGGGTAGCATGACAAAAAGGCAGAGCCCTCGTGACTGACTCACTTCCCACAAGGCCCTGCCTGTCAACACTATCACAGTGGGTATTAAGGTCCAACATACAAATGTTGGAGGGATGCAGACACTCAAACCATAACAGGCCTGTCCCTAGTTTTGCCGGTTTGGGTTGATGTATTCTAGCTGAGGTACTGGTTGGGATGTGTTTCTAGTGAGTTAATATATAGACATAAGTCCTGGTAGCAGAAATTGTGTGTGCCCTTAATCCCAACAGATCTTGCAAAATATCAAAATTACCTGAGAAATATAAGCTTAGTATTTCAGGTGGCCTTTTAAAGGAAAAGGAAGACACCTCTGCACATATTTGCATAAATCCATTCCAACCATTATTGTATGAATGGGCAGGCGAATTTTTAGAAGTCAAATTGGTTCTTCAAGACTCCTTATGAAGCTGTCAGAGCTGATTTAGATGGCTCCTAAGAGGAGTCAGAGATTTGACGAATTGTAATGTGTTAAGAATTCTAAGAAGCCTTAGAGGTTAGCCATTCTGATGTCTTCATTTTACAGGTGAGAAACAAAACATAAAAGTAACTCTAACAAATGTGCACAGTGAGTAAATGACAGGGAACAGAACAGCCGTCACTGGACAGCTGACTGGTGCTTTTCCATCTGCGACTTTTCCACTCACTGTGCAGTGTCACCCACAAGACACTGTTCCTCAGCCAGGCACACAGGCCTCAGATCATGAGTATCCAGATGTGTGGTTAAATACCAGCTGACACATTCCCCAAGACTGTTCCTTCCAGATACACACAGACCATTTTTCTTTTAAGAAATGGAATCGTGTGGCTACATCTCTGTGTGACGAACAAGCTTATAAGGAAGACATGAGGTTGTATCCTAATTAATGATTTTTAAAATTAATCTGGTAGCAATAAGCTCTTCCAAGCATTTCCTGGGATCTTAAATATGGGAATTTTCTCAAACCAGCTGCTGTGAGAAATTATTTTCAGAAAACTACTTTGGATTCCAAATCTTTATGTATGTTTAATACTTTAAAGAATGTATTTCTATTGCCTTATTAACTTTCCTTTATTTGATTTGCAGTGAAATTCAGTGAGGAAACAAAAGATGATGCGTCTAGGGCTTAATTTAACTTGGGAAGCTCACCTTTTCTTTGGAGTGTTTTAATGGGATTATGTAGTATACATTACATGGTGCATGTGTTCCACTAACAACTTTAAAATTTTGTGACTTTCAGCCAGGCATGGTGGCCTGTGCCTAGAGTCCCAGCTACTCAGGAGGGAGATAGGAGGATTACATGAGCCCAGGAGTTCATGGCTGCAGTGAGCTGTGATAACACCACTGTACTGCAGCCTGGGTGATAGAGCAAGACCCTATGTCAAAAAAAAAATTATTAATTTTGAAATGAATGCACATCAGGATACAGACTCTTAATGAGAAGTGCTTGTTGGTTTTTTGTTTTGTTTTATTTTTTTGTTTTGAGACAGAGCCTCACTCTGTCACCCAGGCTGGAGTTTGGTTGTGCGATCTTGGCTCACTGCAACCTCCACCTCCCGGTTTCAAGTGATTTTTCTGCCTCAGCCTCCCGAGTAGCTGGGATTACAGGCGCCCACCACCATGCCTGGCTAATTTTGTGTGTTTAGTAGAGACGAGGTTTCACCATGCTGTTCAGGCTGGTCTTGAACTCCTGACCTCAAGTGACCCACCTGCCTTGGCCTCTGAAAGTGCTGAGCCACAGTGCCTGGCCTGAAAAATATTTGTTGATCAAATATTTCTCAATTCCACTTGGCACACACAAATAAAGTCCCCTTTTCAACCATCCGGCACCTACCATTGTCCTTGTTTTGATAAAGGTAGTTTCATAGCAGGACTGTACTAGTTGAATGTGATAATCAATTTTTTGGCTATTCCATCTGATTATTTCCACCCAGCATTTTTAACTTAATACTGACAAAGTATTGGAGAAAAAACTCAAAATATAAGAAAAGGAGCCTTGAGAATACAGGGGTTGTGGGGGTGGGGGTGTCAAATCCACTAAAATGTCATTTCTGAAGCCAGCAAAACCCTAAATCTCCCTGAGCGAACAGTGGGCACACCTGGCCCCAACTCCCACGCACGGTTCTCCCCTCATTGGTGGCAGCCTCGGTGGGCCACTTTTCTCCTCCAGGCTGCTGGTCACTCACTGCGAAATGAGGCTCATGACCAATGACCTATAGGGTTGGTCCCAGTGGCAGCAGCCCATGTTTCTATGTCACAAGTAAAATAAAATTTTTCCATGGAATGTAGTTCAAGAACAAGCCATTCTACATATCTCAGTGAGAAGCACATTAAAAATCTTTTAAAAGCATTCACGTTGACGTCCACCTTTCAATTTCAGGGTCACATTTCACTGTGAATTGTGATGTTGACATTGAATCAGAAATACTGTAAGTGCAAATACACATGTACAGTTACAGAATACAGGTGACTAATCTTGTTTAATTAAGTTTGATAAGATCTCGAGCATGCACCATGGGGATTTGCATCAGCACTTTGAAAACTGATGGCATGGCTTATCGTTGTGGCAGAAGCACTGGCGAGCAGGGATCTCTGTCATCAGCCTGATTCCTCCTTGATAGCTCCAATTTCACAGCATGGCCCATCTCAGTAGCCCTCCCAGTTGACCATGGGACAACTGACTGCAGAAATACACAGCTTCAGCAGGTACTTTTGCTTGCACAAGCCACACCCTTCTCCTAGGGGGGCTGGGAGCCCTACACTAGCAGTCACATAGCTGCGGCCACCCCCACTCCTCAGCAAGGACACTCCCACAGAGGCATTTTGCTTCTGGCTTCTTGCCACCGCACAATTCCAGTGGCTCCAGGAATGCCCATTGCATGCCAAAGGCTTCTCTGGAAAAACACAGGTTAAACCAAATCCAGCTGTTCTTTGGGTAGTGACTCGATTCAACATGATAACAAACAGGTCAGAGCCAGGCAGGAGCTGCTGATGAGAAAAACAAAGACCTCAGGGAGCTTCGAGCCTTGTGCCAGCCTCCATATCCTCTACCCTGATAACTTTCTCTAAATCCACATTGCTTTCTGTATCCATAGGATTCTGTTTCAAAGAAGGAATGGGATCTGTACAGAAAAGAGCATTTACCTTAATATCAGCCTGGAAACCTTGGGAATGAGTCAGTCATCATAGGGCAGAGGGATGTGTGTTTCCAGGTGAATAAATGAACAAAATGAATAGCACAGCCTGCCCTGGCCATTCTGCCCAACCAGCTCCAAGAACGAAGCAATAATGGTGGTGGGGGGGAGCAGCCACACTCAGCCTCTAAGAAAATGGAGAGAGGGGGTAATTAACAGATCCTGGGGATGACATCAATAAGGCCTTCAGACACTATAAATTCAGGTATTTGGCAGATCTTATCCAGGAGTTTTTCTTCTCTCTCATCGGTGTGGCTTCCTTTGAGGATTTCCCACAGTTATGTCTAAAGCGCATTCCCCTCAATATTCCAAGTCCAGAGCAACCTGACTGAACAACAACAAACAAATGAGACCAGATGAGCAGTATTGATCAAGCAGGCATGAATTCGGAGCCACACGTTGGTTTCTTTGTGATCACAGTACGACAATGGAATACCCACAGTGTCGCCAGTCCTGAGCAACAAGGCACAAATCCTGCCTCATGTCATCTGAACATCACGAACTTGCAACCACAGGAAGCGATGGCTGAGCCCTGGACTGCCCCTGCAAATGTGTACGAGTCTCCTTCCCTCTTCTCCTTCCAGAGATTATCAGCACAGGTCCGGCCGTGAGGGTGAAAAGTGCTTCTGCTTTTCTGAAGAGATTCAACAATAAATAAGCATCAAAAGTAAAAGCCATCGCATTAAGAGATTTTAAATGAGAGAAACAAAATCCCAGGCATGCTGGACAGAGCTCAATTAGTGACTTATAGACTCCAGTCCATTTTTGATAACCCTGTTGATCTTCCCATGTGAAAACCTAATAGGAAGAAAACACATCTAAAAAGACTGGGCTTTTTACGAGATTGTACCCAGCACAGGTAACTGGAAGAACTGATAAACACATAAAGTGGATTTGCTTTGCTTTGAACCCTCACCCTCCTACAGAAGACCTAGATAGCCCTTTAAAAGGCATAAGTGCTCTGTAAAGGTACTCAAGGGTAAAGGCATAATAAACCGTCGCTGCAAGCAGGCATTTGAAAATGACAACCAGGACTGAAGGGGGAGTTTAACAATATGTTTGTGACAGATAAGTTTGAACATGCAGGATTGGAAAGATAACATTTCTCAATTGCCTCTTTAATTACAGCCTTGGAAGAGGAGGCTGACAGTTCTGCCTTCATTCAGGAAACTGTCTTGTGATGTCTCCATTAATTATGACTGTCTATGTATTGCCAGGGAGCTTTCCAATTCCCGACACCACCAAAGCCTGACAGCAGGTCTCAGGCTGGGGCAGAGCCTCGTTCCCTGGTCAGTGGTCACTGCAGCTCTCCAAAACAGGACTGAGGTCAGCAGGCCACCTGATCAGGCTCACGTAGCTCCAATGCTTGCCTCTGGTTAGGTGCCCCATCATCCCAGGTGCCACGGCCACTCCTGTAGCACTGGCCATCCAGACACCAGATGCCAACATCTCTCATGTCACCGCTGAACAAGAGCTGTCTGCCTTACTAATGTTTTTGTCATCTGTTGTTGGCAAAAAAAGTAAGTCCAGGGGACATTTGGACCCACCTCTCCAAAAACGCCAAATAATATATGTAAATACTTTCCCCTCCATCAGTGGAACTTAACACCACCCCCGCCCCCTTGAGTGTGGGCTCCACTTAGTGACTCACTTCCAAACAGCAGAGCAAGGGGAAGGTAATAAAGTGACAGTGGAGGAACCTGGCAGACACCACCCGAACTAAAAAGGTCGAGGTTGTCATGCCCAGTGATGTCAGGTCCACATCATGGACCCTTGACAAGATGCAATACAAAGGAATCTTCACCTTCGTGATTTTTTTTTCCAAAAAGTCCCCAGAAACACAGTGTAAACAAGAGGAAAACAACAGAGAAGCTAAATGAAAGGATATTTTACAAAATGCCTCCCCAACACTCCTCAAAACTGTCAGGGTCATGAAAAACAATGAGGAGAGACTGAGAGACTTTCACAGAGCAGACGAGACTAAAGAGGCATGACCAGTGTCATGGTCTGAATGTGTCCCCTCCAAAATTCATGTGTTGAAGTTGATGGCCAATGAGATGGTGTTCAGAGGTGAGGCCTTCAAGAGGTGATCAGGCCATGAGGGTTTCTCCCTTGTCGGTAGGATTAAGGCCCTGATAAAGAGGCTTCGCACAGCATTTGGCTGGCTTGCTCTTCTGCTCTTTTGCCACCGGTGGACACAGCGTCCCTCCCCTCTGGAGGACACAGCAACAAAGTGCCGCCTTGGAAGCCAAGAGCAGCCCTCACTGGACAACAGAACCTACTGACACTGCGATCTTGCACTTTCCAGCCTGCAGAACAGTGAGACATACATTTCTGTATTTCTATTTGTAAGTTACCCAGTCTTAGGTGTTCTATTACAGCAGCACAAACAGGCTAACATTAAGCAGGGTGGGATTCCGGATCAGAAAGAGGACATAAATAGAAAACCTGGTGACATCCAAATGAAGTCTAGTGTTTGGATCATAGGAACACACGAACCTTCACCTCTTAGCTGTGACAAACGTACGCTGGTCATGTCAGGTGGGAGCACTAGAGGAAGCTGGGTGCAGGAGGATACATAGGAATGTAGCCAGGATTAGGAGTGGGCGAGTTAGGTGCGTGGAGCGTGGATTTAGGAAGGTGCTCACTGTGGGATTCGTGCCTATGCCAGCCCTGCCATGATCCTGTGCTATCTTTGCAACTTCTCTACAAATCCAAAAGTATTCCAAAACAAATTTTTAATTTAAAGAATAAGGCCCTGGCTAGAATCTTGCAATATCTTCTTTAGAGTACAAAACAGCTACATGCTCAGCAAGAAAAAGGGAGAATCTGCCACACAATGTCCAGGAGGGTCCAGCCCACTTCAGGCCTGGGAGAGAAGGGTGGCCGTGTTGTTCCTGCCATCCAGGTGCACATGGACCTATGGGATAAGGTGCAGTACATGGGGACACTGGCATTAGATGGCCGCAGCAACCAAATCCTGGGCAAGATAGTCACACAGGAGCTCCCCAGGTAAGGTATCCATATTTACAATACCTAAAGGGATTCTTTAACTCGAGGCTTTGTAAACCAACCAAAGTAAGTTGAGGATGGTTGGCCCACAGGCCTGTGATGTATTAATGGGCTGTGTGTATCACAGGCACCATGGATTATATACTATGGGTTCTGATAAGAATTGTCATTGTCTTCTCCATTAAGGACTGACCATAGTCCTAAATCAGGATGGACAGCATCCAGTTGGGTCTTGAAGGTGGCCCATCCTGATCTGGACTCACATGATCTGAACTGGCTGGGAGGATGCTATTGCCTGTTGGCCACAGGACTTTCAACCCTCATGTGTTAACTGAAATAATGAACATCATGGCACTACAGGTTTCTTGCTCCCATCTGGGCATTCTCCACTTGACATCTCTCTGGAGGATACATGCTTTTGTCAACTGTGTCCTCAATAAACTGCAACCAGGCATGGGGCAACGTGGAAGAGGGGAGGGAGGGAAGAGATCTAAATTCTTTTTCTGGGGGAAGAGTCACCTCCTGCTGGAATTGAGAGCTAAAAAGAGTTCTTCCATGTGTGCAGTGCCACGTAACTTCCGGTGTAATGCCACGAAACACCCACGCGTGGAAAACACAGTTGCCAGTTCTTCCTCCTCCACCGTACAGCTCCGGGAAGCAGAGGAGAGCCAGCCCCCTCCAGAATTACCTGATGCCAGGGTTGGTGTGGACATAATAATGAATAAATAAGCATTTTTTTTTTAATTGACAAGGTGAGAAGGAAGATTTGGGATTGGGGAATCTTGCCTGAGGATTAGTCGAATGGCCGTGAGGAGAAAGAACACTGAATAAACCCAAAACATGTTTTCAGGAAACCTCGAAAATACTTTCTGCATAACATTATCTCTCTCTCAGCGAGAACTGCCAATTTTGAGTTTCTCACTATTTTTATTTTCTTGAGAAATGATCATTTTTATAAATAGCCTTTTAAATGTCAAACTAACTGGTTGAATAATTTATCTCTACTTCTTATCCTGAAAAACTCAACCCTTGTTTAATTTTCTAAAGGGTTGGGGGAAAGGGGTTCTCAGACATAAACACCCAGAATAAATCTTTCTGTTAGACGCTTCGGCTGTCTCCGTTCCCGAGGGTGGTGTGGGCTCCCGTGGCTGGTAGGTGGCCATCCTTCCAACGTCCTGCGTCTGCTTGGCTCTCCTCACCCCTCAGCCACAACCACAGCCAGGGTCCATGAAAACAGATGACAGATGGAACTCCCAAGAGGCACCTAACCAGGGGTCAGGTGTGCTTTCCTCAAAGCCACAGAAAGACCTTGACTCTCACTCCTAAGAGCAGCAACCCAGGGCTGCAGTGTGATGGGCTTGGTCGGCACTGGGTGCCTCGTTCAGTGCCAGCCAGAACCAGCATGTAGCCAGGCTGATGGGAACCGGAGGGTCAGCTGCACCTTGACCATGGTTCTCAAAGGGTGTGCCAGGACCCACAGCAGAAGCACCACCTGGGAACTTGTCAGAAATGCAAATTCTCACCCCTTCTCCAGGCCTGCTGAATCAGAAGCTCTGGAGGTGGGGCCTAACGATCTGTGAATGAACCCCCACTCCGGGTAGCACCGACCCATCCTCACGTGTGAGAACCCCTGGTCTAGGACCCTGGTTCTCCAGCTCGCCTATATATGTTTTCAAAATGCCTGACCTCTCACTATGGGAATTCTTTAAAAATAAATGTAAAAATGCTAACATCTTGATCACCACAGGTTATGATTCAGTTGCTATAAGGTGTGGTGTGGACATTGGGCTTTTTGGAATGCCCCAGGGATTCTGATGGGCAGTAAAGTTTGAGAGCTCCTGGCCCAGAGCAATCCCGGAGCCTGGGCGCCTCCCGAACCCGGCGCTGCGCTGTCTTCCAGGTCCTGAAAGTTCGTTTCTCTCTGACAGTAGGTCTAGCACGGGGTTCACTGCTCTAACTGCACGTTAAAATAAACCAGGAGATCTCTAAAGGTTCTCATTTAATTGTTTTAGATTATTTTCATCGTTTCTCAGGTAATCCTAATGTGCAACCTTGGTTGAGAATCAGAGACTAACCCACGCCCCATTCTCTTCTGGGTAGAATTTCTCCTTTGCGAACAATATCTGAAATTATCTCCAAAATCAGATGGGGGTGGGGACCCCTCCCAAAATGTTCCAGGGTGAACAGTGCCTCCTCTTGTTAGTTTCATCTGGGCCCTTGTTGTTCCCAGACCGCCTCTCCCAATTAACATTTCAAATGGCCTGTGGTTTCTGCACTTGGTCTAGGTCCTGAGTCACGGCCAACCAGAGATCCCTGTGAGAAATGCTTCCACCGCGTCATCTCCCCACCTCCTGGAGTGCTCACGGCACTTTGCTCCTATTCCGCAGAGCAGAAAAGGTTTCTCTTTCCTCCTTTAATGCTCTCTGGGGCTCTCTGTTTGTATTCAGGGGGGTATCCCTGATTAGAGAAATTTTATGAAATTCCTTAAAATAAATAATCCCAAATTGCATTTTAGCATGGCAATTCAAGTGTCCCGGTGGATGTAAACCACATCGAGAAAATCAAGACCTTCATTTCTAAAACAAGTATCCAATTTCTTATCTAAAAGCCTCTCAGCTCAGCTGTGACTTCCTCCAGAAAGTCCTCCCTTGATCTCCCCCAAGATAAAATTTATGGTCAAAGGCCCCCTGGTTCTGTAGACCTCTCTTCCTTGTCATGGACCGAGTCGAAGCCACTGATTCATGAGCTGGAATTCCTCTCTGGCCAGTGACGGCAAGGCCAGGCTGTGCGGCCCCTGCTGTAGCCCAAGGCTTGGCTCAGTGGCCAGCACACTTATCAAATAAATGGAAGCCTGTTCCTCCTCCTCCAAAGAGCAGGAATCCTTTCCCCATCTTGGCAGCTTTCTCGGGAAAGACAGAATAGGCTGCTCATGAAATCAAAAGCGTCCTTGAGAAATGTAACATTCCACATGGAAGCGTAAAGTCAGAAGCAGAAGGAATGGGGCCCATGCAGGAGAGTGGCTGGCTGCACCTGTTTGCTTTGGGTTTGCTGGGTTTGGGGATGCTTTTGCTCAAGACCATTAAGCACAAAGCAGGGAGCGTGCCCCGGTTGTAGGGGCCGGGTCCTATGGTTGGTCCACCAGAGACAGGCGGGACTGAGTGTGAACGTGGCTGTCCAGCCTCTCCTGGCCCTCAGCACAGCCCCTCAGAGCCACTCCTCACTTCTGCAGAGAGTACCGTGGTGAGCTTCTGATTTTTCTCCCAGTCCCTGCATGAGAATGCAGGACGGAACGATAGCGCAGCTCTAAGCCTCTCCTTTCTGTCTGCGGGCACTCTCTGTCATGCTGACAGTCGTTAAGTCCAAACACGAACTGATCAAAACTCAAGACAAACAAGATGAATCCTTTTTCAGTGACAATTTTATTTTTATTTTTTCACTGTTTCTGGTGACTTTTTATTTTGATATCATTTCTAGCGTACAGGAACAGTGCAAGAATAGAATGAGGAACTTCGGTATATCATTTACTCAAATTCACAGTTACTTACGTTTTTCCCTATTTGCTTTATTATTCTCTGTTTATATATATGTATATTATTATTTTTGAATCATTTGTTAGCTAGAAATATCATACTTTTTTATCACTCAAAATTTCTCTCTATATATTTCCCAAAAGCAAAGACCTTCCCTTTTGTAACCACACTTAGGATCAAAATTTAACATTGACACCATTTATTTAATTTGTAATTCATATTCAAATGGTATCAATTGTACCAATAATCTCCTGAAAGCATGAATAGGACCGTGAGCATCGTAATCAGCTATTTTGTTATTATTTTAAATGAAGTGTTTTTTTGCGGGGAGGGGAATGGAGTCTCACTCTGTCCCCAGGCTGGAGTGCTATGGCAGGATCTCAGCTCACTGCAACCTCCACCTCCCGGGTTCAAGCACTTCCCCTGCCTCAGCTTCCCGAGTAGCTGGGATTACAGGTGCACACCACCACACCCAGCTAATTCTTTTTAAATTTTTATTTTTACTAGAGACAGGGTTTTCACCATATTGGCCAGACTGGTCTCAAACTCCTGATCTCAGGCAATCTACCCACCTCGGCCTCCCAAAGTGCTGGATTACAGGCATGAGCCACCGCACCCAGCCTAAATGAAGATCCTTAAAGCCTCATCTTAGAAAACAAAATCAGTGATCATTTTCAAAGGTAAAGTCAGAGTTTGCATCAAAAAGTAAAAAATTGTCCAACCTGCCCCCAACCCCACCAAGTGCTTCCCAGCTGCAGCCAGGATAAAGGAAAGATCCACAGCTGTCACCCTTTTTTCCATCTCTTTTGACATGGTGGAAAGACAAGGAATCGAGAAAGGGCAAGAAAGCAAAAATAGCCGCAAACTGATTTTTTGGGAAATCTTAGAACTAAAAAATCAACCCCTGAACAACCAAAAAATACATTATAAAGTAAAACCTCCAGAGTCTGTTTTTCAGCATGGGGAGAGTTTCACAGGTAATTTAGGGAACGTTGCGTGTGGGTGTATACACATCCTAGCAGAAACTTTTCATTCCATGACACTTCTGGACTATCTTTACAGGCGTTATCTACGAAACATCTCAAAACATGGTGAATGAATATTAGTCCTCCCCTAAGGCTCAGTGAAATGAAGAAACGTGGTCAAGTTTGTGCAGTTCTGAGAGCCGTCACTGGGATGTAAACAAAATTCTCTGTCTCTGAATCCAGAACGCTGTTAACCCCCTGCAGCCCCCAGAATCTGGACTAAGCCTGGAGCTGGCTGCAGGTGTTATACTCATTTCCAAGGCTGTCTTAGCATATTATAACACTGGATGGCTTTTAAAAAACATAAATTTATTCCCTCGCTGTTCCAGAGACCAGTAGTCTGAAATCAAGGTTCCAGCAGGGCTTCCGTCCTTCAGGGAGTGCTCGGAGAGAATCCTTCCTGTCCGCTTCCTGCTCTGTTGGCTCCAGGCATTCCTTGGCTTGTGGCTCCATCACTCCAATCTCTGCTCTCTCTTCACCTGGTCTTCTCCTCTGCATCTCTGCATCTTCTTCCATCATAAAGACAGTCTCATTGAATTTAAGGCCCACACTAATCCAGTGTCTCATCTTGATCTTGACCTTAATTACATCTGCAAAAACCCTATATCTGAATAAGCTCCTGTGCTGAGGATCAGGGTGGGCATGAATTTGGGGGAGACACTTCCAATCCACTACCATCACATCTGCAGAATACCTCCATGGCAACACCTAGATCAGCATTTGGTTGAATAACAGTGCAGTAGCCTAGCCAAATAGACATTAAACTAATGATCCTGGGGGCAACAAAGCTACAGGATAGTGGTATTCATGCTTGGCCATGGTTTCCATCTTTCAAGTTAATAATGTGCTCCCTTCATGGTCTCCAAATGCATGATCACCAAGGGAAGATATACAAGCAATTCTTGGGGAAAGCATTTGAATCAGAACACCAACGGAACAGTGACTCTCCTTGCATGCTAAATTCCCCAAGTCAAGGTAGAGATTAGGGCTGACTCCACCTGGCAGAACTGAGGACACTTTGAAGCACATGCCAAATTCTTCTGGTGAGACTTCATTATGAGGTAGGCTGGGGATGCAGATTTAACCCAAGCAAGACAGCCTGCACCCCCACCTGCTCCTTGCTGAGCTCTGGAGGGCTGGGGGACCCCAGGTGTTATGGGCATCCTCCCTGTGCCTTGCTGAGGTGGGTAGACACAGGGGCAGATGCATTGAAGTATTCTGGAAAGCAATGATAAAAAGATGGGAAAGCGTCCTGTGAGTTCCCTTGGCACACGGCCACCTGCACTGTCTTGTGTCGGGGACACTACTTGTAGGGGTCTGTCCTGCAGACCCTGACTTAGAGATGGTTGAATAAAGTACACTGACACACAGATAATATGCTTTGCCAGTTCAACTGAGGGTCTGTGGCCACTTACAGGCACCTTGGAGAGTGCTGTAAACAGTTGCAACTGCCAGCCTCCACTAGCTAGAGAGATTTGCATTTATTTAGTGAAGTTTAATTGACATAGGCTTTAGTCAACACGACTAGAGGTTGAAAATTAAAGCACAGGTCCTGATGCCTAAAGCAAGCCCTATAGAGAGTAATCTCCTTGGCTGACTTCCTTTCAAGAGGGCCATCTGGCTCAAAGGTCAGTTTTAAGACCTCATGAGTAAACAAGTTACTTAGATAAACTCCTTCACATGCCTTAACTATGCTGGCCCTGAGCCAAACTGGCAAAGCATAATACCTGTCAGGGGCTACAGGACAGACCCCTGCAAGTAGTGACTCTGACAGTCTTGTCCCAGTGGCCAGTGTGCAGAGAAGTTTCCAGGCTGTTCATTTCCTACATGCAGTAACATTTCATAAAACAACCTTTAATGCAGTGTCGCCTGCTTAACATGAAATGTCTTGTCAGCCAACTCAGCACAGCATGGCTCCATCCTAGGGAGTAGCTTTAAGCTTTTCATGCAATTATTATCCCCAGTCCAAGTTAGGCTATCTGTGTCTTTTTAAATGCCCTGTCTTGCACATGAAAACCCAAGCATTGAGAGGTGTCCAATTTCCTCTCAATGATCTCAGGAAATCCTGAGATCCTGGGAGGGGAGTACAAGGACATGAAGCTGACTTGGCTGCCACCCTCCCTCCAGTGGAGCCTTCGCCCTGCAGCCAGCAGACGCCTGGTGACCTGCATGAGGTGCTTCAGCCAAATGCCTTCCTGAAAGCCTCATCTCTGGAATTTGCTGCATCCCATGGCGCTGAAGCAAGCAAATAGGTGCCCTGTATCCCTCCCACCACCATCTCTAAGTGAGAAGATGGTTTTTATTGGGGAAAAAAACACCAGGGGACTCAAGACAGGAGACCTGGGTCTGTTCCTCACTTGCATCAAGACCACCCTTGACCTTGGAGAAAAGAGGGAATATCTTGGGCCTAATTTTTCTCATAAGGAAGATAGGAATCTCAATGTGGACAGTCGATGTCAGAACTAGTGTCCACAGCAGACATTGAACCTAACAAGACAGTCCTCATATGCACTTTAGGAAGACATTGACTTGCACTGGCTTGTTTTAAGGGTGCTTTCACCTCTCTTCCAACACTCTATAATTCTAGGGAGGGAGAGCTATAGTTGTATGTTGAAGCTCACAGCTGCCAGAGTGACCCGGGGCCAGTTATTCCATCATTCTAGGCCTTAGTTTCTACGGACAAAAATGCAGCTGGGTGAGAGAATCCATATAGACCCTTAGCAATGGATCTGGCTTACAATGTTAGCGATGACCTTGGTGGGTGAGGGATGTCACAGAGGGCAGCAGAGACCCAAGTTCACCCGCAACACATGGGCAGGCAGTTTCTTTTGTCCAAACATCAGAGGCAAGACACTGTCCAAAGGAGCAGGAACAACTCCTTAGGGTACAAGCAGGGGAAGCAATGTTTGCTGCTTGCAGATGTAGTGAGGTTTTAGTGTATTTAACAAATATCTTACTTTGGCAATTGCAAATAACTGTGAAAGCACAAATGAAGTTCCTTGGCTTTACTCGATGATAAAGTCACTGTGGGAAGGAGGAAGGAAGAAAAGGAGCTGCTAACCCAGACCTCATTCTAAGGAGTGAGAATCTGAGTGGAGGAGGGACATCAGTACAGCGTGGGACTGTGCTGGCTTGCGAGATAAGGCAGGGCAGTGTCAGGGTCCCCAAAGGCATAGCCCTTCCCTGGGACTATAGGAAGGAACCCTTCTATGGAGACCATCTCTAAAAGGGGCATTGGATCAAGAAGGGAGGGAAACTTCTCAAAAATGCAGTTCTGACCAGACAGCCAGAGTTGGAAGGTCCTGTGAGGATACAGGAGGTGCATCCTGTGTTACCAAGAGCCCGGGCCCCCAACCCTAGTACTGGTCCATGGCCTGTTAGGAACTGAGCCCAGGTTGTACAGCAGGGGGTGAGTGGCGGGCGAGTGAGCATCACCACCTGAGCTCCGCCTCCTGTCAGATCAGTGGTGGCATTAGATTCTCATGGGAGCAGGAACTCTATTGTGAACTGCACATGCCAGGGATCTAGGTTGCAGGCTCCTAATGAGAATTTAATGCCTGATGATCTGGGGTGGCACAGTTTCATCCCCAAACCATTTCCCCTACCACCCTGTCCACAGAAAAATTGTCTTCCACGAGACCAGTCCCTTGTGACAAAGACGTTGGAGACCACTGACCACTGACTGTGACCTGAGGAGGCACTCTGGTGGATTGCAGGCCATGAGGGAGGCTGCCGTGCTGTGGGGTCATGTTCCCCCTGGTGGGGTATGCATGGACAGTGGGGGCCTGGAAGGAGGAGCTGAAGCCTGAAGACCTGGACAGGCCCTGGGTTTTAAGAGTGGAAGAAAATGAAATGCCCTTGTTCCCACCACCCATTTTACCAGAAAGAGAAATGAAGGGGACCCTGGACACCAGAAACCGCAGGATGTTTCAGGATTTATGAAGGTCCCCAATAATCTCTTTGGATATCTTGGAGGGCAAGAAGGAAAGCAGGTGTCAAACAATGAGTGACACCCATGCTGCCAGCCTGGGATGGCCCGAGTCAGCTGTGGCCCTGATCTCCCACCTAGCCTCATGCCCCTCATACCTGGGCCACACCTGTCCACTAATAATCTGCAGTGAGTTTCCAATATCACTTACTTCCAAGGCCATGTGGGCTAATTTTAATGATCAGCTAATTTAAACACCCTCTAAATCAACTTTCCTGGGAGCTCTAAGACCAACCAGAGAGCCCCAAACAAGATGATGCCACTGGCAAGGACATGGAGTGCTAGAAAAAAAAAAAGACCTTGCTTAAAGAGGATACGGCTCCATTTCTCCCCATTCCCTGTGATTGGTTACATATTGGGAATATTTCTGGACAAATTACAAACTTGGCATTCACTTCAGATTTACCAATAACTAGGTATTTGATTTCATATTGCAAAACTGAAGAAACAAACAGACAATTGACTTGGAAAAGTAGAATTGTCCAGGGATAAAAGTCCACATTGATTTTCTACTACTCCATCATCAGGCATGGTGCATTAGCTGCTACGATTTCACTCCAAATTTGACCTTGACTAATCCTTGCATAATCCTTTACCCCCTTCCCATAGCCCAGTGATTCCCCACTGGGGCAATTTTGCTCCCCTCATCCCACAAGGATCACTTGGCAACGTCTAGGGACACTTTCCTTGTCACAGCAGGGGTTCTGTAAACACCCTGCAATGTGCAGGATGGGCCCCCACCCCAGAGAACCACCCTGCCCCCATATCAATAGTGCTGACGCTGAACAATCTGCTCTAATCCCCGAAGATGCAGGCTCTAAGTTGTTCCATTGTTTTTAAACTCAATTACTTCATCTAATCCAATCATTATCAACTTCCATATTTAAATGATTATATCATAAATACCAAAGTGGGCCATTTAAAACAAAGTCCACAGAAGAAAGTAGAATGTAAGAAGTCACCATTAACTTTCCAGTCGGCACGCATTAAACTGAATGATCGATCTTATCATGTCACAGTGTAAATAAAATATGAGGTACCAATAAGACCAGTGTTCTTTTTGACTCTGATTTGTCACCTTGGCACATTATCTGTCATGTCTCACATTAACCACTGTGGCAACAGCCCAGACAACATTCGCCCCGTAAATACAATGTCAATGGAAGGAGAGGCATGTAATTATACCAGGCAGGAGACCGAGCTTACCAAATTACATGTTTTCCCAGCTTCACATTTTACAATTTAATAATATCTCCTATAATTATACATTGTTACAGCATGATGTCAGAGATGCACTTGAACTCTTCTCTGGAGGTTTTTTCAGTGGCTATGCTGCACCCAAATGCTTTTCCAATCTTCAAGATGTTCTAGTCTTTTTATAGACCTAACTAATAAAAATAGAGAAAGAAATTGTGAGGCGGCTGCTATAAAGGGCACCTTTATGTTGAATGTTGGTGCTTGCGCTGGTGTTTGGCGGCTCTGGCATTTACTGGAGCTGAAGCAGATCTTGTGCTGAGTATGGTTGGACTCTGCAGTGCAAACAGCCCCCAACTTGTACAGCATCCACTGAATTTGTATTCCCAATCTCCTGGGTTGATGATGCAATCCTTGTGTATTAATGTCCTGGCGCATGTGGCAAAGTACCATGGGCTGGGGGCTTAAACAACAGACATTTATCGCTCACAGTTTGGAGAATCCAGGCAGCCAAGATTAAGGTGTGAGCAGGGCCAGACTCTCTCTGAAGGTGCCAGGAAAGGCTCTGCTCCTGTCTTCCCTCTTTGGCTTGTAGGTGACCATCTTCCCTCTGTGTCCCGTCCGCTGCACTGCATGCCTTCTTTCTATATATGCCTGTCTCTGTGTCCACACATTCCCTTTACAAGGACACAGCTCATGTTGGGTTAGGGACCACCCTAGTGACCTTGCTTTAACTTGAGTCACCTCTGTAAGGACCCTATCTTCAAATAAAGTCACAGTCTGAAGTATGGGAGGTCAGGGTGTCAACATATTTTTAGGGGGACCACAGTTCCATCCATAACACACTGCATAAATGAATTTGATCCTTGGTCAATGCACTGTGCAGAGACACTTTTGCTGAGGACCCACCCAGTCCCAGGCATTGCACCAAGTCCCTTGTACACATTCTCAGACACAACCCACCACAAGCCCAAGACAGAGGTTAAATTTGCTTCTGTTTGTCCTAAATGATTTGATCTATCCACATACTAGGACTTACAGAATCAGGACTAAAAACTGGGTCTGGCCAATTCTGAAGCTCATGCTCTTCCCAGTCCAACCTGCCACTTCCTACTGCTTCTCTTCATCCTTGTAATTAAAGTAAATCAGTCTTAATTTAGCTCTTATGGCATCTAAGAGCCCTACAGCTCCTCTAGAGAAAACCAGAAACCCCTTGTGTGTCACAAATGTGTCATTGGAAAACTTGCTTCCATAATTTCACATTTTTAAATTGGGGGACAAGTAAAACACTTCAGCTTTATGGTTATTTTTCTAAGTGTGGTGATTATGGTGTTGGAGTCTTTGGATCTGATGATTTGTTTTCTGTTTTTCAAACTGAAGAATTCCTTGGCTCTGGAGTCAGAGGCAGGGGTGCACAGCTCTGAGGGTGCACCTACACTGCCAGGACAGCTCCCGGGGCAGCGGGCATGAAGGGGGTCGCAGAGGTGCGGCGTGGCACCCAGGCCCGCAGTGAAGCACCTGCCTGAGGTCAGACCTGCAGATGACATCATCGCCCGCCTTCTTCACTGTGTCTGCTCACCTTGACCCGGTTCCCCCTTCCAGTCCAGCCGAAACTCTGCTCGGAAGACACTGTGGACTCTGCCCCACAGATCAAGATGGTTACACCATATTCACGAGTGGAAAACCACTGCCACTGGAGCTGGAAGGTGTTTCGTGGGGCGATGGTGGAAGGCAGAGGACTTGCCGTTACCCCATCTTCCTAACTCCGGAGACCCCTCCAAGACCGTGTTCCCCCTTTGCCATCGTCTTCTTCCTGGCTCACGTTTTTACACCTATTTCCTCTCACCTTCTGTGACCAGTTGGATGTGCCCCCTAAGTGGTCACCAGGATACCTGTGAATGTGGCCTTATTTGGAAAGAGGCTTTTATACAGACATCATGAAGATGAAGTCATTAGCGTGGGCCCTAATCCCATGACTGGTGTCCCTGTAAGAAGACGAAAATGCCACCTAAGGTCACAGACACACAGGGAAGAGGGATGCCGACAGCGGAGGCAGAGATCAGAGTGATGCAGCTGCAAACCTGGGGACGCCAGGATGGCGGGAGCCCCCGGACGCCAGAGGAGGCCACGACGGACCCTCCCGGTGTCGGAGGCACCGACAGCTGGATCCCCGGCATCCAGAGCTGCCAGGGAACGAACTGGAGTCGTTTTAAGCCCCACGGTGTACAGCGCTTCCCTACGGCAGCTCCAGGAAACCAGCCCGTTTTCCACCAGTGACTCCTGCTGCGTGTTCTGGTCCCGCTGGGTCCCCACAGGGAGGCGCAGGCCACTTCATTCAAAATCAACGCGAGAAATGTCGCCAGTGGCAAAAAGCCGAATTCACTTAAAAAGAAAAAGGTATTTGAAGATGGATGACTTCCTCGATTTTCCCATTACTCCCTGTTGACCACCTCTTTTGTCCCGGAGCTGGGGATTTAATGGGCACATTTGTGCAAGGGGACAGGGAGTCTCCGAGGGAGGGATGTGGGACCCAGGCCCTGACCTGAATGGTGCAGTTTCTGCCTGGCCCAACTTCCTCCCTCCAAAACAAAGCACTCACCAGAGAGAGGTGATATGGACCTGAAAGTGAATATGCACCACACTCTAAGGGCCAGAGGGGGACTTAGAGAGGGCCACGGAGAACACAGGCAAAAACTAAAGCTGGCTGTAAGCAGTCACCTGCAGTCATGCTTCCCACCAGACGCCCTTTGGAGTACTTGGCATCCTGCGGTGTGCTAGGGAGGGTGGGTTTCATGGGGCAAGGGCAGATCTGTTAGCATTCTTTAATAATGAATTGAAACTTTGAAAAGTTTCCATCGAGAGGAAAAACACAGGAAGGAATTCTGATTAACTTTGTTTAACTCTGCGAGTCACCAGAGGTGCCATCTCTGCAGTCCCTTTTTCCTGATGGAATCTCTGCCTCCAGTCTGGGATCGCTGGGGCACAAGTGGGCATCATGCTATGCTGTCCTGGCTGGGTAAATCCATCCTGCGGGAGACCCTTTGTCCACATCCAGGAGGATACCGCTCTCTCTGACTCACCACCATGGAGAATGCAGACCAGGGAGTGACCTTGGGTGACGGCCAGCATCCTCATTTTATGGGATTGTTGTACCAGTGTCATCCCCCTCTCAGAGTCTGAGTCTGTCCTGGTGCCCAGCCAGTTATCTTGGGAGATCCAGAGTCAGTGTGTGGCCCTGGAGGGGAGCACCGGCCACCTGGACCACTCACATCAGCCACACCGGCCACATCGGACACAGTCCACAGTGCCGCAGCATGGGCCTCACCCCTCAGGAATGCGTTTGGAAGGCTGCTGTGCTCCCAAGAACCAGGTATTCACACAGCTGTGAGGGGCTCCTCCTCCCTGTCCCACCCAGCCTCTCATGGGATGTGCTGTCTACCAGGCAGAGCCAAGGGCTTCCTCCATCCTGGCACGGGCGCTGGCCTCTGTTAGGGCACTCAGCGCATCACAGGGAGAGATCTGTTTACCTGCCTATTTAACTAGGCCAGCAATCCCAACCTTGCATGCATTACACCTAGATTTTCAAATTACCCATGTCGGAGTCTCACCCAAGAGGTTCTAGTTCACTGATCCTCAGGGAGCCAAGCACCAGTTCTTTCTCCAAGACAGCCACACACCCCTGTGCAGGTGAGTCTGTGTGTGCGCAGATTGAGAGTGGCTGAACCAGATGATAGACCCGGAAAACCCTGGTGGCCTGTTTTATGCCTTCCCTCCTTTCTTCCCTTCCTTCTCTCTCTCTCTCTTTTTTTTTTT
>PVKP010019228.1:0-42831 GCA_004027715.1 Plecturocebus donacophilus
TAATTAATAGTTAATATTTGCATTGCACTTTATAGTTTACAAAGTGATTTGTATTAATTAACTATTTGTTAACTATATTTGTAAACTATATTTATATTTATATTTATATTTGTAAACTATAGTTTACAAAGTGATTTGTATTAATTAACTATTAATTAACTATTAATTAATAGTTAATATTTGCATTGCACTTTATATATTTTACCTACTATTAATTATTTTGCAATGCAACATTACTATTTGTAAACCTTATAGTTTACAAAGAGTGTTCACATTTGATTATCTGATCATCATGGCTATCTTCTGAGGTAATTAGGATAGAATATGTCATCCCCTCATTTTAGAAATAAACTGAAAGACTCAGTGACTGGGTCATACAGCTAGTAAAAAGCAGAATCTGGACTTGAACTCAGAGCATTTGACTTTAAATTCTATGCCCTTGCCATGGAACATACTGGAAACAACTATATCCTACTCAGTTTTTATGGGTATACTTACTCTCTGTCCAGGAGGGCCTGGGAGTCCTCGAGATCCCTTTTCACCTTTCAAGCCTACAGAGAGCTGCAGACAGGAATATATTAATACATTAGTTTCAACATTGTCTATCCGTGGGGACTACTTCAGTTTTAATAAGACTTCCTAATTTTAAAAAATTATTTTAAAAAGACAGCAGCTATTAGTTGAAGTCAGGTAAATAGCTTACTTGTGATATAAACAATATATTCTTAATGACTGGTAAGCATCCATTTCCCTCCTAGCCTCGTTAATAGTGACATACTTTGTTCTGGCACTGGCTGTGCATTTCAATCTTAATTAGCCATAAATTGGGATTGTTGCTAATAGGAAAAGCAAATATATGAGGGTACACCGAGATCTAATAAGAAACCTCCCATCTGTAAAAGATCAAATAAGAAAAATGATTCCCCACACATATAAGAGGACATGAGTGGGCTATGTCATTCCCATACCTCAAAGTGATGGATATAGATGCTAATCAAATTTATCCAGCCAGATGGAAAATATCCAGTGAATTGCATCTTTTTTCACACTGATGGTGACCACTGATACAGCACTCAAACTTTAAAATGAAATGATGCTTGTCTTAGCATTTTGCTTCTAAGTAAGCACAATATTCTAGTCTGTACTTTGCTAATTAGAAGATCTCAAGAGCCTTCTTCAAAATATCCCATATGACCTTGTGATGGATAGTGGAATCATCAGAAACCCTCAGGGACACAGTTAGGAAGGACATCTTCCCACTGTCACCTTCATTTCCACTCACAGGGTTAATATGCCAGGATTTAAGATGCGCCTTAGAAAAGACTAGAAGGCACTGAAATTTCTTGGAACAGCAAGTTATCAATTTGTAAATCTTTAAAATGGTTCTGATTCATTGAACCACAAACTTTTAGAGCTGAATGTGACTTTACATGTTACTAAGAGACAATTCTTATGTTACAGAAATAGAGATCCTGAAAAGATGTGTTGAAGGTCACAGCTAGCAAGTGGCATTTCAGATGCCCTCAGGCTGAATCGATAATCCACATTTAACATAACATAAAAGCCAAAGTCTGCCAAAGGAATATTTATCATTTCTGGAACTATAGGCCACTTACTGTTAGTCCCCTAAATCCTTTTGGTCCAGGTCCCCCAGGAATTCCAGGATCACCAATATCACCCTGAAGATTCAGATATAAAAAGTCAAAATGTTAAAATATTTGCTATGAAAGAATTAAAAAAACCTCTCTGAACTCAAACTTAATTGATATTATGACAATTATGTCATATATTAATGAAGGCCAATACAACATTAAATGTCATCTTTTCCTGTCATTTGGAACTAAGTCATTGGTATACTTAATCTTCAAACTATTTTTAATTTTTCAAACAATATAAATATTTACATATACATATGAATTCAGTGGTCATCCAGTTACTAAAAATATCCAAAGAAAATGCTTGAAAACACAGAAAAACATTTGGAGTATTGACTATATGAAATAATAAAGAATGAATTACTTTCTAAATTCATAAAACACTTATGAAAAAGTTGAAGGTGAAAATAATTTATTGTGACTTTGGTGGTAAACTAATTTTGACATTTATTTATCAATATGCTTATTTCACATTTATCAGTAAGTTGAAATATGCTAATTTTCTCCCTTTATCAGTAAATTTGAAAATTGATCCTCTACCATGATGACTTTCTTCCTAATGGTTGTTTATATGGTTCCTTTTTCACCCTTTCCTATTTAAGCATCTCTTTTGGTAATTCATTCATTAAAAACAGTTTTAAGAGGATTCAACATTTGACAGTTTTCTTATGCTTTATTTGATTAATTAGATACTCTAATTTTTAACCCATATTTTGTATTTTAATATAAGCATCTTCCATTATATGGAAGACATTGTTCTGGGCATTTTTTTTTAAGGGAGTTCTTTTTACAGAATTCCACTGTATAAAGCAGATATAACTTGATCTACTTGGGTTGAAATGAAAGGTATGTATGTTTCTACAGCATGAAGATGATTTCAATCTGGCAGGCAATGAGGAATTCTCGAAGATGTTTGACTAGGAAAGTGGTGTAATTTGGTTACACTTTGGAAAAAATCAAGTGACAGTAGTGTTTGGGATTAACTGAATCAGGGAGAAGATGGAAGTAGGAACCCGATTAGAAAGATATTGTAATCTTTCAGGTGAGAGAAAATAAAGTGCACAAAAAGGAAGAACAAATAGCAATAACGAAAGCCAAGAGAATTGAATGAAATCACCAAGGCAGAAAAGCAAAAGGAGAACAGAGGACTGAACTTTAGAGGATACCTGGAGGTAGGCTTTCAAGGCAGAGGCATCGGGTAACGGTGGACCGAACAATCTTTTCCAATAAAGATTCATAGGGGTTAAATATAGTTCTTTCCTCATGAAGCCCAAGGAAAACACCTGCCCTGGGCTCCTCCTTATTGCCTCCATTTCATTCAGACCTACAGGTTTATCTTAGTTCTCAAGTAGAAGGTTAAAATCATGGTAATTTCAAAAGGGCATGCACACAATACCTTCTGCCCCACATCTCCAGGGAATCCTCTTGGGCCCTATAATTTTCAGCACAGAACATAAATACATCAACACATCACTTCTGCAGTATGATCATTTCTTCTTGTATTATTTAGTTTGATTCACCAATTTAAAAAAATAATTGCTTTCCATATTTACCTTTACTCCTTTTTGTCCCATCTGACCATAGCCTGGGATGCCAGAATCTCCCTGTAAACATACCAGTTTATATCAGTTTCTCAAAAGGAAATTAATTATAATCTATACTGGGGAGATTACAGTGTCAGAAGAGAAGCACTGGGGACTTCCATGCAGAAGGGGCCTAATTGGTGACCTTGAACCCTGGGAACACTGTGTTGCTGTGTTTTCCTCACTGCCTGATATGTCCCCTGTACTTCTTTGACCAGCTCCATTCTGTAAACATTGCAGGAAGCAGAGAGGTGGTCATTCAGGACTTGTGGAGTCAGTGGCAATTTCTTGCCTAGAAAATTAGGAGCTGGTCCAAACAGCACAGGTGAGAAATTCCCTGAAGAAGGATTATAAATGGTCAATAGACATACAGAAAAAATGGTCATCCTCACTGGTAACCAAAAAAATGCAAATTTCACCCTGCAATGAGATACTATTTTTGTCAATGGTAAAGATGGAAAAAAGTGACAATACCTGTTGCTGTGGATGCCCTAAAACAAATACTCTCCCGAGTAACACATGGATCCACACACTGTTTGAATTTTCCCAAGGGTACTCCATAATGGAGTTCAAAGCCTTTATGAAACATATACATATTCTTTGATCCAGCTATTCTGCTTTAGAAATCTCTATGTAGAAATTCATTATGGTTTTGTCCAAAATTTTAGTTAGGTATCATTGTTGCGTTGGTTACGACAGTGAAAAACTGAAAGCAAGCTAAATTACCAATAACAAGAGATTGGTCAAATAAATGAAGGTATATGCATTTAGTAGAATATTTTGAAGCTACTAAAAATGTTGTTGAGGGGAAAAGGTAATGACATGAAAATATGCTCATAATACACTGTTTAGAGTGATTTTTTTAAAATTTCCATGATGTTAATGATATCTCAAAATGGTGGATTACAAGTAATTTTTATTTTCTTCCCTCTTTCCCATCTTTTATTCTGGGTAAGTTTCCTTCCTTCTCTCTCTTCCCCTCCCTTCCTCCTTCCTCCCTTCCCTTCCTTTCTCTTCCCTCCCTGCCTCCATTCCTTCCTTCCTTTTTAGATTCATGTTTTCAAATTAGATCACATAAAAAGATAGATACTTGCTGAACCACTCTACAAGCATTTAATTTTATGGATAGAAATTTCAATAAAAGGAGATTGAAAGCCTTTATGGAGGCAACGGATTGTGGGGTATAGCCACGAGTCAGAATCTTGCTATGCCCTAATTATTTGTTCTCCTGTAAGCCTCTGGTTCCTTATGTTTATTTTACATTTTTTTCTTTTTTTGCAATTTTCAAATATACAATATATTGTTATTAACCATAGTCGCCATGATATACAATAGATCTCTTGAACTTACTCCTTCTTTCTAATTGAAATTTTGTATATGTTGACCAACATCTCCCCAGTTACCACCTCTGGTAACTACCATTTTAATTGTCTGTTTCTATGATCTTGACTTTTTTTTTAACATTTCACCTATAAGTGAGATCTTGTTATATTTATCTTTCCATGCCTGGTTTATTTCACTTCACATAATTCCTCTGGATTTATTCTTGTCACAAATGACCAGATTTTCTTCTTTTTAAAGGCTGAATAGTACTCCATTATGCATATACATCACATTTTCTTTATCCATTCATCCATTGATGGATACTTAGGTTGATTCTATATTTTCTTGGCTATTATGAATAATGTTTGTGCTTGGTACATTTTCTATGATATCTATGTATAACGTTTGTAATAAACATTAATTTAAAAAAATAAAATAATTGCTCCTATACCGGCTGCTCCCTGAGCTGAGATCTTGGTACAGCCAAAGCCATTAAGACAGAATGCAGGCCTAATAATGCAATGTCCCATTTCTTGGCCCTATTCCTCTATCTCTCATTGTCACCCTAGACTTTTGCAAGAAGGGAAGAGAAACGGGCAGTGTTGTTTTTCAATGGACATGCAACTATGTGGCCATACTTGTTAAAGTATTGAAATGCCCTGTTCTAATTCATCCATTATCCTCTCGGCCTACCCCTCTTCTCCTGCTTGCTGTTCCCCTTCACTTTGACAAACTTTCTATGGAATGACAGCTCTAGGGGGTGGGAGAAATGTTCTCACATCTTCCTAAATGCTGAAATACCTTCCATGCCCCCTACACTTGGGCTGATGATGTCAACCCCTTCTCTTTACCTTGGAACCGAATACTTGGACCTGGGAAGGGTAGGGGCTTCAAAACTTCATACCTGTCTTCCTCGCTGCCCATCTTGCCCCACTGGCCCTGGATCTCCAAGAAGTCCAGGCTCTCCCTAGTAAATGGGACAAGAAGAGCTTCAGATCAGTAAAATCAAACCTGGTTCCTACCATGGAAAGTTCTGTCCATTTGATGGGGAGACTCAAGGTTCTCAGTGAGGGGTCAGTGCTCACTAAGGGGATGAGAGTAGGGTACACATAATGTTTTTTCCACAGCTAGCAGAAGATGCCTAGCACAGCCCAGAGCTGGACTGGGGTGCACTGTTTTTCCAGTGTTATAAAAGGACTGAAGGAGAAGGCAAAGAGTAGAAAATTAACTCCAGGGAAAGTTGACTCATTTGTTGATGTATTTGCCTATCCAACAATTACTTATTGAACTGGAAAATAAATGCATTAGGGGTAGTCCTGTCTTCACCTGGCTGGAAAGAGAAATAATTAGACAGGCAATTATAATATTGTAAGATAAGGTTCAGGGTACTATGGGAGCAAACGGAAGGGGACTCTAAGTCAGATTTGGCGGACCGGAGGAGGCTGCCGAAAGGAAAGGAGCAGGGAAGCTGAGGACTGAAGGATGAGTTGTGTGTCAAGGGACCGGGCAAGGAAGGGGTGAGAGTGATCCAGGAAGAGGGAAGGCATTGGTGAGAGGCCTGAGGCAGGCACACAGGAGGGAGGTGAGGAGTGAAACCTTAGAATTAAATAAGGCAAATAGCAAAGGGCCTTGTAAATGATTGCCCACCTTATTAACACATAAGTACATATGTTTAAGGTGTACAACATGATGATTTGATATACACATACATTGTAAATGATTGCCACAGTCAAATTAGGTAATGTATCTATCACCTTACCTTATTACCACTTTTTCTTTTTGCTTTATGTTGAGAGCATTTAAGATCTCTCTTAGAAAAATATCGAGTATCCAATTTTAACCATATTTATTGTTAACTACAGTCACGATGTTATGCATTAGCTCCCCAGAATTTATCTTATAACTACCTTAAAGTTTGAAGATTTTCATAGAGGCTATGGGAAAGGCAAGACCCACAACACAATTTGCTGGGCTCCATGTAAAAGAAACACTCAGTTCCTTGCTTAAAAAATGAGATTCAAGCCCATGACAGCAGAGCATTAAACTCAGCAAGGGGTTCTTCTCAGCAAGGCTACCTGTGTAGCTGCACAGGTCACAGCACCCTGGAGAGAGGGGCACTGAAAGATTTTAAACAGGGGAGTCAGATTCTGATGAGGTCAATAGTTTGCTCTCTGATGATCCCCAGCAGAACCACCTCAGAGACAGCAGTTCTGCTCTGAGAGCTGCACGTGCAAATGGATTTGAGTTCTGACGCCAACCATCCTCCACTCGACACAGCCAGCACGTGCATTCTTGGCTTCAGGAAATCAGGGAGTGATAGAGATCTTTTAAAGTTGTTTCTGATGGGTGAGATCACTCTCTCCCAGGGAAACAGAGCAGCTTCATGAAGAGGTCAGCAGTTAGAAACTCTTTGCTCAATGGAAGGAAGAGAACACATTAGCAGAATGCTGATGACTTGCTGATGGTGCCTGGATTCAATCATATGAGGAATTAACATGAAAATCCAGAAGAAAATGAAGATACTTTTGTACTTAAAATCCATAAGAAATAACATTTACTCTTTTCAAGAATGAGTTCATGTCCTTTGTAGGGACATGGATGAAGCTGGAAACCATCATTCTCAGCAAACTAACACAGGAACAGAAAACTAAACATTGCATGTTCTCACTCGTAAGTGGGAGTTGAACAATGAGAACATATGGACACAGGGAGGGGAACATCACACACCAGAGTTTGTCAGAGGATGAGGGGGAAAGGGAGGGATAACATTAGAACAAATACCTAATATATGTGGGGCTTAAAACCTAGATGATGGGTTGATGGGTGTAGCAAATCACCATGGCACATGTATATCTATGTAACAAACCTACACATTTCACATGTATCCCAGAACTTAAAGTATAGTTAAAAAAAAAGAGAAAATATCACATCATAACTAATAAATATATGCAATTATTAATTATCCGATAAAACGAAATATGTTCTTTAAAAGAATTTTTTAAAAAAGAAATAATATTTACTTTTTTCCCCAAAAGTCCAGGTCTTCCAATGCTCCCTTTAGCTCCCATTAGCCCAGGAGAACCCTGAAAAAAAAATTAGAGACTAAAAAGTTGGCACCATAATTCTTAGAAACCCCACTAGAAACATTTCACTTTCCTTCAGATTCTTCCCAACAACCCCTTGATGCGGCCTTAACAAAAGATCCAGCCACCCAGAAGGAGAGAGGCAGATGGCAGGGTTGAACCAGATGACTCAGGTTCCAGTCCTAGTTAGAGGACCACATGTTTTAATCTGCAGGGACATCACTAGTCCATATGGGGCTTACTGAGAAAAGGAAAAGCACCCTTGACTCAACACATGCTATTATTTCCAAATGTGGGAGAACTGTCATCACATACTGAGTTTTTTTAGAACAAGACACTTTGCTGCCACCTTTGCGCACCATATCGTATGCACATACATAATGGCATGCAGGATATGTTTCAGCTTCCCAATAAAAAAATGGGCAGCAGCGTCTTTCACACATATATTATCAGAAAGATAGCTGACCACACATGCCAGGAATATAGGAATATGGGTATCCCTTGCCTTGTGAACTCTCGCTGTCTGAGCAGAACTGAAGAGATTTAGAACATTTTTCCTACAAATCCTTCACCATCCAAACTATTATTTCTAAGGAAACAAACAGAGTCAGAGGTGAATGTAGGAATCAAATAGGTTTGAGTAGCAAGGGATCTTTGTACAGTCAATTTTAAATATCTATAGTCAATGGAGATATATATGCATGGCACATATAAATTTTAAAAGTTAGAAAAATCAGAACAATATATCAGTTTTTGGAGGAAATGTTATGATTGGACAATATTTGTATTCTTCCAAATGCTTTCGTTAGCCTAATGAAATGGATCTGTGCTTTCAGAGTAAAGCCTCAGTGAAGAAGAGGAGTGCTTGAGCTATGTATGAGGAATCTGAGCTGTGTCAAAATTTTGCCCCAGATGATCCAAAAATAAAATAACGTATATGTAAATAATATAAAAATCACATGTAAAGATGTTTTGCAGTTAAGAGGAGAATAACTGTTGAGAATCACTAAGCCTAATGTCTCTGAATCACTCACCTGAGGTCCTTTGTGTCCCTGACTTCCTTTATCTCCTTTCCTGCCAGGATTTCCCTGTGACCCCTTTAGTGGTAACAAAAGAAACATAATGAAAAGATGTCAACGAAACCTTACTTCACAGTCAGTGCTTTTGAAACACCCTACAGAAAAGCAGTGATCCAACCCTTCCTGCAGCCTTTTTTTTTCTTTTTTGAGACAAAGTCTCACTCTGTCACCCAGGCTGGAGTGCACTGGCATGAACTCAGCTCACTGCAACCTCTGCCTCCTGGGTCAAGTGATTCTACTGCCTCAGCCTCCTGAGTAGCTAGGACTGAAGGCGCATGCCACCACACCTGGCTAATTTTAGCATTTTTAGTAGAGACGGAATTTTCACCATGTTGGCCAGGATAGTCTCGATCTCCTGACCTTGTGATCCACCTGCCTCAGCCTCCCAAAGTACTGAGATTATAGGTGTGAGCAACTGTGCCTGGCCTTCCCACAACCTTTTAACCCTGAGATTAAGCATGTATTAAGAGTAATTGAGGACAGGCCCAGTGGACTCAGTGGTCCAGATCTTTCAAAGGAATTCTCTGCCTGGGTAATAGACCTTCATCCCTCTCCTACAGAGGAAATAAAATAGGCCAAAGCAGGAAATGAAATTTATAAGAAAAGGAAGTAAGACACAAACAATGGTTAGATGAATTCCTTTAAAGGGACAGGTTACCTGAGCCAAAGCCCTTATTAATGTGTAAAATAGAGAGTAAAGTGGTTTCAAGTTAGCACAGAAGGACATCTTAGCAGCAGATCCCTATCAGAGGAATTAAAGTCTATTTTTCTGCTATATTTGCCATCAAACACATGGTTCTCATATGATTCACACAGAAGCAAAAACTAGAGGTGGCAGTAGCGTTTCTTCCCACCAAAGTACCAGCTGTGAAAGGGCCCTGGGCTGCCCGGAAGCCACCAAGTAAGCCTTGATTCACTGCCTCAGTGTCAGAGGGACCCTTGGGTATCTGAGGTATCTGATGTAACTGTCATTGCCACCTCCACATCCACCCCAAAGCCTGGGAATGGATCTAGGCTGGTGCCATCCATACCTAATCTAGAGAAACTGCTAGCTCATGGTTTGGTTCAGCAACCCCAGAACCACTCAAGAGAATCCCAAATTCCAGTTTGGTCCTAATATCTGAACTTTCTGGGAAGACCTTAGAATAGGCACAGCTACACAGGCCCTTCCAGACAAGTCCAGGCTTAAGTTGGGCTTCATGTAAAATGGGCTTCATAAGGCAACTAAACAATCATGTGTTATAAAGCCACTCTTCAGAATGACCACAGCTTCTTTCTGGCATGGAGGGAAGCAACGCAACAATACCCTGACTTCCAATGCTCATATTACTAATGATATGACCATGAAAGATGCAAATGGCTCACAGAAAGCCCTATCAGTCATATTCCAGAAGTACCGATACCCCTGTAGAGTTAGCTTTAGGCAAGTCGAGTAGTAGTTTCCAACTTACAACTAATTCTCCTTTGTGGGAGCTGGTGTATGTATGCAGTACCCCAGCTAAGGAAAATCAATTTGCTGATCCTGGCGTTAATTACTAATGTAATAAGAAGGTATTAATCATTCACTATTACTAATATGAAGACACAATACCAGGTGAGCACAAGAGCACATCTTTCCTCTACAAAGGCTTATTAGTGACCTGCAAATAATGAAGCAATTTTGATGAAACAAAATCACCCTCCATCCCATAATGGGGAATGCAAAATAGGGCAGGGGGCAGCTTCTCAGTTATTTATTTTTATACAGAAATACCTGCCTTCTTCCCATCAGAATAACTTCACAGCATTTATCAATATTTACAAAATATTCCAACACACCTGTGGGCCTTGTAATCCTTCAGCTCCCAATGTGCCTTGAGGTCCAGGATTTCCTGGTTCTCCCTGATGAACAAGAGTTTGCAGCGTCAAGATTTTCTACACGTTGTTTCCTTATAGATTTTTCTCTTTACAGTATTTACACAGGAAACAGGTACTGCTTTGTCTGACTCGCGGCCCACCTTCTACTTGGCCTAGGATTTTACTCTTCCAGACTGCCTAAGGAATGAACATAAACTTGTTTCTTATTCCAATAAGGAACTTCTCTCTCTTGCAGTTGATTCCTAAAGCACGTGAAAAGCAGGCAAATGCACAATATTTGGAATTGTACGGGTTCTGCTTGTCTACCAGGTATCTATCAGGGAGGCTTTGCCTTAGGTCTGTTCTGTTCCTGGGAGTTGCAGTGATCGCTGGGTCAGTGAGGATCACATCCAGTACTGGATACTTCCTATACCCTTGTCAAATGCTCATTGATTTGATTTGATTCCCAGCACCGCCTACATGGGAGAAACCTCCTTGGTCCCATCGACCACAGAGGACAGGTAGTCAAGGTTACTTACTGAGGCACCTTGGAGTCCCCTTCGGCCTTCTCTTCCCTGGAACAGAAAAGGCAAAGCGTTAGTATGTGGATGTCTGAATAGAGGGGTTCCTTGAGGCAAATCAGCCTCTTTCATTCTCTGATAGACATAAGTAATGAGCAACTCACAGAAACAGTTTCCCTGAGGTGTTTTCCATAGACAAGCTTTCACACTGGGCACTTAATTACAGACTAACATTTGGGGGATTGATTGCAAACCAATCTAAAAGTCATTACAGACCCAGCTCCAGTCTGACAGCCTCTAACAATTATCCAGGAGGCTATTCAGAGAATCAAATCATCCTGAAGATCTGTCTTCTGTATTTCCCTTTCTGGCAAATTCCAAAAAGCACTGCCTGCTCATCAGAGGCTTCCCATGGAAGAAGAGCTGTGGCACATCCATTTCTTGCTGTCCTGGGCCCCTGATTGCATCTTGGGTGAAGGTAAAAATTTCTAGATATAGTGTCTCATATGGGTCCACCAGGGCTAGTCTCTATGGAATTTTACAATAAATAAATGGCTGATGGGGTCTGCTCAACTATGGTGATCCAAATGTCCAAATGGCTACCACTAGGTTCAACAGAGGACAAAAAAGCCGGGCTGATCCCTGAAGCCCATCCAGAAGCGAGATCACATTGCCAGCTTAGGCCCTCCCTCTAGTGGTTGTCACACCCTCTTCTTTCCAGAGTGTAGCCAAGTGGGAAAAGAGATTCAGGCCCTAGATCCTAACTTCCTTATCTCCAAACAGCAAGGATAAGATCTACACCTTCATACCACCACCACCCCCGGCCCCACGCAAACCCTGCTCTTGCCTCTTTGAGAGAGCTGTGGAACATCTCGACCACCAATTCTTAGTGTTGTGATAAACAACTATGATTATTTTAGGTACAAAGCAAATATTTTTTTTTAAATTCTATTTCTTCATTCATTTATTCAGAAAGGTAGCCATGGACGTTATTTCAGAACTGCTGTTTTCTTTCAACCTCCTGCCTTCTGAAGTTCCTTAGAATAAACTACCAGACCACGTATCAGCTCCACCAGGTTGGCTGTTGGCTTAAAATGTTTCCGTTGAGGTTCTGCCCCTTGATGTAAGGTACTTTTTGCTTTTAAGATGCAAATACTTTTTGAAAGAAGTTACCCATTGAAACTTTGCAGCTGTTTGTACCCAGAATCAACTTCCAGAGCTCATGACATAAAAAAGCAAAGAAGAAACAGTAAATAAAGATTGAGGTTAAGGTTTCTATGACATCACAATTCTGTCTTCACTAAAACAAGGATAAAATAACATTTATTCTGTGTAACAAACTATATGCACAGTGGTGAGAGAGATGTCCTTAAAAGTCAGGCAGCCTTGAGCTCAGCTCTGTTCTTTAGAGCCTGTGTGGCACAGAGAAATTGCCCAAGAAAACTTCCCCAGTGTGGTTAGCAGCCCAGACTCTGGAGGCAGAAGACTGAGTTCAAATCCCAGCTACGCCACTCACTAGCTCTTAGGACCTTGGGAAAGCTGCCCAAGGTTTCTTGACTTTTCCATCTGTGAAAAATGGATATAATAATAGTATCTACCTCACAGGTATGTTATGAGGATTAAATGAATTAATATTTGAGAGTGATTTGAGTAGGACCTGGCATAAAGTAGATGCTATAAAAATATTCTTTGTGTATGGCAGGCAAAAAGCACAGGGCTAGAATGTGGATTCAAGTGTTGTTTTCAGTGTGTGGATCCATTCTTTTGGCAACAATGGGTACAACAATTAATTTACATAAGTTGAAATTCTGTCATGTAGAAGGTAATGTCTTCAATTGGGTTATGTTGTTTAAAATTTATCAACCACTTAAGATGTTCCTACCCTTGTAGAGAATTCTGTTCTGCATCGGAAAGTTGGGGGAGAGGGGAGAAAATTTGATGTTGTTTTGTATCAAGGTTACCTTGTTTAATTCAGGAGAAAAGAAATTACAAAGGAGGAGGTCAGCAGGGAAATGGGTAAAAGATGAGGAGGGGGTGGAGAGCCTCATGTCCTTAGAATGACCTAAAAGTATTGACTGGTTTGTCCAGGATTTATCACCTACACCACCCCTAGCATCTTTTTTTAAAGTCCATGATTGATGTGTCAATTATAAAGCTAGTTCAAACTAAAAGTATTCCTCTTAAACCAACAAAAATACACACTTATCTTTAAAATTTATAGCATTTAGCTCATCTGGCTACTCTACTGCTTCCTCTTATTACATTTTAATGCCCTTGTGTGAAGAAGAGGGCAAAGTCCCAAAGAATTTTACTAGAAGCACTGGGAAGCCTAACCCATTCCAACTGCAGCTCTTTTTCTTTAAGAACTGTGGTTCAAGATAAACAAAGGCAAGTGGTATTAAAGCACATTTCTTCACCATCTATCCCACAGAGAAGGGCAATCAGCCGCAGCCTTCAAAATAATGAGAAGATTCCAAATTTGTAATAGAAAAGAAATCCAAGCAATTTCAATTCCTTCTTGAACAAAACTCTGAGCCAAATCTAGGACTTTGTCCATTATTCTCTTTTAATGATGTCCATGCTGAGTGCATGAGAGAGGAGTTTTTAATACGTTATAAATATCACTTCTAGCTTCAGCGGTCCACAGAAGGAAAGGCGATTTCCTGGTTGTTCCTTTTAAAGAGATAGAGAAGTCCAATGTCGCTGTTTTTTGCTGTGATAGGCTTGATATAATATGGGATGCTGTCAAGTTACACCAGCACCTCACGGTTGCCACTTGGCCCTAATTGCCAGTGCGTTGGTCCATTCAGGAATAATTTTATTCGTGAGTCCTCTTTCTCATTGGCAACATGTAAAGAGAAAGTATATTTACCCCGTTCATAATATTCTCATATAAGCTATCATAAGAGAGCTTTCATGTTAAAATCATTGGCTCTCTTCAAAGACATCCCAAAACATCTGGAAGGTGGAAAGGGAAAGGCAGACTATATCACAGTGGTTCTCAATTAGGGGTGATTTTGCCTCTCAAACTCACCCCTCTTACACCCACACAGACATCTGACAATATTTGGAGACATTTTTGAATGTCACAATTGGGCAGTGGGAAGGGATGCTGCTGCTGATACTAGTGGGTAGAGACCAGGGATGTTGCAAAACATCTGCCAATGTATAGCGTAGCCACTCACAAGAAATCATTATCTGGCCCCAAATTTCAGTAGTGTCAAGACTGAGAAACCCTGAAAAATATACTAGCCCTGAATCAGCCAACTCTGTGCAACAAATATTCTGAATGCCTCTGTCATCTTCAAGTGATAAAGAGGGGAAATAAATGTCCACAGAAATACTTACCCTGCTTCCTCTGGAACTAGGACTGCCTTGAACCCCTTTCTGTCCAGTTCTACCCTAAAAATATAATAGTTCCCTCAAGATCAAAATGCAAAAATTCTGAATAAATCATAAAAGCATCAGTATCAAAATCTCAAGCATTATTAAAATAGCAGATAAAAAGTCATGCTATGATCTATGATTCTGCATATTAACAGTCAGTTCATGTCCTTTAAAGAAGAAAAAGGTATAGCAACATGCACTCCTACGTTTTCCCAAAATATATCACTTGCCAGAAACTTCTTAATTTTGCTCATAAAAGTATAACCTACCACAAATATGTATTATTTTTTTAAAAAAAGTCTTTTAAATGTGGTCTTGAGCATTTGTTCAATTACAGAAGAGTTACATATCTTACTAAATTTACTTGGCTCAGTAACAGAATTAATCAACTCATAGATAAAATAGATCAAATTACTTGTCTTCCTTGTTCTCCTTTGGAGCCCTTTTGTCCTTTGATGTTATTGTTTTGTCCTGGGTTACCCTAGAGAAAGATTTTTAAAGTAGTTTAGAATCTGGAAATATCAGCTTTTCACCCAAAGGGTATGATGTTCAAGTACTAAGCTAATTTGGGTTATAGTATAAGAAGCATGAGAAAATTTTTAATATTTGAAACTCATAGGATTTTAGAAAAAAATTAAAGCAATACTTCCTCAAGTTTGAAGAAGATTTGGCAATAAAGAATTAAAAGAGTGCTTGCTACATGGTGATTTTCCCTTTTCTATGATGGCAGCTTCACTGATGCACTGGTTCAAACACTCTTAGGCTATTCCTCAAAGGTGTAGAAAGATTCCCCTGTAACTGAGTCTGCAAATAATGAATCTGTAGGTCTGCAAGATTAGAAGCCCAATAAGTAAAGCTATGGAAATGTTCTCCCAAAGGAACCAGAAAGTCTCAATATACCATAAGGATTCAGAAGATGGGCCTAACACAGATAAGACAAACTTCTCCCACATTTGGAGACATCAGCCAACACCCATCACCCCTACTCCTAAGACAAGCATTTGCCTACAGGGTAGCAGGAAACACAAAGGGAAAGGAGACAGGAACTGTGGAGCAGTACTGGGCCCCAGAAACTTACCAGATCCCCTGGGAAGCCCTTCTCTCCACATTGCCCAGGAGCACCTCTGGAACCTGGGCTGCCCTGAAAAAAATAAAATAAATTTCTGAGTTATCTTGTAAGAGGCTTGTATAATGGCGTTAAATATCAATTTTTATAAATGCTCTATGTCCTTCTATCACAGCCAGATTCCCTAAGACTTCTCAAGCAGTACTAAGTCCAGTTTTAAGCCTATGGTCAGAATTATTTGCAGTGAGGCTTAGAAACTAAAAAACTTCTTATGGTCTAACATAGCACTGTCCAATAGGAGTTTCTGCAGTGGAGGAAATGTTCTATAGCTGCATTCATCAGTATGGTAGCCATTAGCCATATGTGGCTATTAAAGACTTGAAATGAAATTAATGCCACTAAATAACAGAATTTCTTAATTAATTAAAATTTAACTTTAAATAATCACATGTGGTTAGTGGCTATTGTATTGGGCATCCTAGCCAGTCTAGCAATTTCTAACATCTAAAATTAAATTGCCCAATGAAAACTTTCACAGAAATGTTCCATTATCACCTCAAACGAATTGCTTCCATTTCAACTTGCCCAAGCTAGGATCCTTGCAGGCATATTGACTGAGTCTCTATTTCCTCTTCCTCTGGCCACCTATATCTGGAGATTTCAGGTCCCAGAGCCAGGCCTAGTGTGAGACGAGAGAGGCACCTAGGATGCAGAATTGAGGTAGATATTTACTTCACATAACTCAGCCCCTTTTGCACCTTAGGTGTCCTGCTAGCCTCACTTCAATCTGAGTCCTGCGATCACCTTAGCATACTTTGTGTCTGTTCTGTCATTGCTTTACTTGAAGGCTGTATCACTTCTCACCTGATTTCTACAGATCTGCCTCTTATCTTTGCCTTGCATCTATGTCATCTGCAACATATCAACCACGTTACTGCAAGTAGTATTTCTAAAATGCAAATCTGATTGTGATTCTTCTGCTTAAACTCTTTCAAAGGCCCCCATTGCCTTATGGTTAAAAAACCAAAAACCAAGCTCTTCAACTGGCTCACTAGTGCCCTCCCAATCTCTTGATCTCTTCCCACTATCTCTTGAACCTCACCTCCCAGTACCTGTATACTAGTGCTACCTCCAGTAAGAAAAACTTGGCAGTGCCCTGAAGTCTCGTGTTTTTGCTTATGCTACTCCCTCTGTCTGGAATGCCCTTCCTCCACATCTTTGCCTTGCTGAATTTCTGCTCCTCTTCAGCTAAGAGATCATTTCCTCCAGGAAGACTTTCTGGACAATCCCTGCCCCCAGGCTGAGTTACATGCCCTTCTCTGGACCTCCGTGTAGATATTTACAACATGGCCTCAATCACATTCTATGTAATTCTATTGGTATGTCTGTCTCCCCAGCTACACTCTGGGATCTTTGAGGACAAGGGCTGTGTGGTTCACTTCTGATTCTTATTATATAAGAATATATGCCCAACCAATGACAGGTGCCTGGCACACGACAAGCCTAACATGTGACAGGTGCTCAAAAACACTTCAGAAATAAATGGACCAGAACATAAAAGTGGAGCTGCTTGAAGTCAAGTAGGCACACATGAATGAGTGTTGAAATCAATGAAAAGTTAAAAAATGTTTCACAGTGATTTGCCACCAAAGCACCAAAATAATTTTGTCTCTTCCTCTTGCTTTTTATTTTTTTCTGACATAATAAAGACAACACAGAAATTACTGACATTGATGGAAACATTTTTTATAAAAAAAAAAAACAAATGAACAACAACAAAAAAAACACTGACAGGTAAAAGCATTCATTTTTAGCCATGAGAAACATGCCCATAGAAGAACCCCATATGTGCTGAATTTTTCTAGGTGGAAATTCTTGAAAATTACATAATTACCCCCTTGCTCCAATCAGATACGCAGCATATATTCAGTGGTAACAGGCCTTCATTATGTGGTTAAGTCAGTTGTAAGTTTTATCCCCTATAACCACTGACACACCGTGGTTAAGACTGTCTCTGTCATCAAATTCTCCTTCTTCGATGTATTGAAAAGTGTTACCTGAGATCCTGGATCACCTTTTTCTCCTTTTATTCCAGGAAGTCCATGAGAGCCCTAAAAGAAGATAAGAAAAACAAAATTCCCACTTAAAAAAATTTTAGCAGCCTCGTGACAGTTTTATGACAGTTGAAGAAATATGGCTTACCTCTTCCCCATCAAGTCCATCAACCCCATCCTCTCCATGTCCTCCCTGAGAGATGATAATAGACAGCCATCAGATAAAAGCAGGTCTCTGTCACATGCTTATTGGGAAACTAATCCCATTTGGAAATCAAATTAGACTGAGAAAAAAACTCCAGTACCTTCAGTCCAGAAAATCCTTTGACTCCCTGCAGAAGATGAAATATTTCTCACTGACATATCAAAGACAGAGTGTAGATTCAAAGACTGCTTCTCTAAAGTGAGTGAGTATGTATTTACTTAGTTGCTACTCGCTATACAGCTACAAAGAGGTTAGAGAAGGAATTTATTAATGTTAAAGACTCCTTGATATTACTTAAAGGCAGAATTCATCTGCAGACCAGGAAACTCACCGATATAACTGGAGAAAGGAAAAGAGAGAGGAGTGATGGAAAAGAGAAAAAAAGGGAGGAAAGGAATGGGGAAAGAGAGGGAGAAGGTGTTATAGAGAATTGGAAATAACATTTACAGAAGAGACTTACCTTCTGACCCCGCTCCCCTGGACATCCTGCAATCCCTTTATCTCCTTGGGGTCCTGTGTCTCCTCGTATTCCCTAATAAAAGGAGCACACGCAGGTAATCAAAGTGATGTCTTTGCCAGTGGTTTATTTTCAGAGTTAAGCTGAAGCATATAGGCACTATGAGGTTTAGAAAAAGTGAATCCTTTTGCAACCCCACTCATTTAAATCTGTTTTACCCCTCTATATTCAAACATGTTTCCTGTCAATCTTTGGGGATTTTTATGGATCCAAGATCACAAAAAGGTGCAAAAAGAGCCCAGCCACTTCACTACCTGATCAAACAGCACAGTGGCCTCACTTTGTAGCCACATTCCAAGACTCCAGTAATCCATCTAGGGCCCTAATGCTGTCCTGGGAGGGTCGGCATTGCTGACAGCAGACCCACAAGTCGGTGCTAGGGTACTGCCGCTGAGTAGAAATAGTTGCTGGCAAGTGGCACCACAAGGAGAATGAGAAAGCAAAGGTGAGAAAATAACCTGAATAATCACCAGGTTAAAGAGCCCCAAAGTCAGACCATCCATGCAGCTGAAAGTCAATGATCTGTGTGTCTCCCACCAACCCTGATTCTCCAAGGAAATATTTAAATACAGGTAAATACTAAAGTAAAATGGATCTTAAGAAAGGAACAATTTTATGCTTTTTGAGGGCAGGAACCCCAACTGTGTCTTTCACCAACATGTCCCTTGTGACTGGCTCATGTCTAGGTGCATGACAGGTACTCACAGTTTGCTGCATGAATAACTAATCAGTAATGAGCTTAATTCTTACCTTTGCCAGTAAGAGGGAGAAGGAATTGTCCTTTGTCCTGCTTTGCTTTATTCTGAGGATCATTCCCTACAAAAGGAGGAGGCCTTGCCCATGGCCACAGGTTGCTGAGAGGTACCTTAGTTCTATGGCTTCCTATTGCCTGGACTTTCTGCCAGTGCTGGGGTCAGCTGCAGGTGGGTGACATTATCCCCCACACTCAAAGCACTCCCATGCTAGTTTGGTGGTCTCCAAGAACCCTCAGAGGGTACAGAGTAGGTGACTTAGAGCACTCCCCTTAGAAGTTATTTTGTAAACTAGGTCAGCTGTTGGATTGTAGAGGAATTTTATAATTGCTTACAGATGAGAAAACTGAGGGTCAAGAAGCTAAGTATCTTGTTCAAGGACATCTAGGCCAACTCTTGGCAGTCTGACTCTAGAGTCTTTGCTTTCAATCCTTAAAACTTGCTGCCCAGATGAGGAACTGGCCTTAATCTACGGGATAGAAATCCAGTCTGGATACTTTTGAACTTTTCCCATCCCAAACAGAGCCACCTAAGTGGCTTCAGTTTCTTCAAATTCTTTCTTATAATTTGACTGAGAGAAAGTGAGAGTTCTGGTTTTCAACAAGGAGATTCACAAACCTATGGGAAGCATTTGACTGTAAAGCCATGCCTCGAGGGATGCCTTGCCCACTTCCCTTGCCATGGAAGGATGTAGACTCCAGCCTTGACCTAAACCATGTACTAAGCACTGGGTTTTAGGTCTATAAAGAGCTCCCTGGCAGATAACCTGCTGTGCCCTGCTTGGGGGTGGAGAGGAGGGTGCCCAGGACTCTGCCACTGATAAACACATGCCAGGCCACATGTGTAAGCCTGTTCCCTCCTTACCCCAAACTTAGACTTAGTAACTGCCTCATAATTCAGACAGGGAAAAATGAAAAGAAAGGCAACACTTCTTCCCACAAAAAAGCACAAAAAATAAACTTATAAACAAAATAAACATATAAACAAAACCCCATCTACTCCTTTTGTATGAAAACAAAGCTTTTTATGAAAAAGAAAATAAGTGTGTGGAGGGGGTGTTGGTGGCTGGGCTGGGGAGGGGGAGTCACAAAAACTTACAGGATCTCCATCCTCTCCCCTGTGTCCTTTGCTGCCTTTCAGACCTTGAGAACCCTGGGAAGAGAAAGAGAAAAATAAATTTTAGTCATCCTCCATCAAGTCAAACTTGGGAAATCGTTAGGCATTCTAAGCAAGTCCCTTCCTCCAACTTGGTTGCAGTTTTTGCAGATGTGGCTGTGAGTTTGTGTAAAATCTGACAACATTTGGAGCTGGCTTTTGTCCTTGCACTCAGCTTTGAAACCCTGCTGCAGAAGGCGACTCTCCTAATGCTTGCAGGAGGCTGACCTTTGGATCCACAAGCGGATGAGGCCTGCAGAGCCATGCCTGTGCCTGAGCAATTTGCAGGGAGGACAGCCATACCAGCCACAACCCTTTTAGCAAACAAACCCATAACATTTCCAAAGGGATTATTTTATTTTGTCCTGCTATTTTGAGAGCTCAAGGAAGAATAAGCACTTCCAACAACAAGGCTGCATATATTTTAATTGCAGTCATCTCTCCCTTAGCCACTTGTGGTTTGACTGTGTCGTGGCTTACTTGTGGCAAACATTTCATTAGAATTTGCTTTCCCCACCCTCTAAGACAGGCCCAGCTGACTGCTCAGTATACCAGGGGGGTTGTGCTCCTGGAACATAATTCTAATATTGACCTGACCAAAGTAACAAGAGAAAATTGTGCTAAACAAAACATTATAGTGCAGTAAAAAATTCGATATAAATTGTCCTTCCATAAGGATGGGCAGTGCAGGACTCATGAGCAAGTACTGTTGACCTCTTTATTTTTAAGAGAAAAACTGCATTTTTATTGTGATGTCTAAAATCCATTTGAAAAGTACATAAAAGTATATAAAATATAAATGGATAACTTAATTATTAAACAGTAACTTTATAGAATAATATTATAATTGTTATATATAAGGTCTATGTAGCCACCACCCAGGTCAAGAAATAGAACATTACTGGTCCCAGGCACAGTGCCTGCCCCACTCCATGAGGGCACTCCTGACTTCTGATAATATTTTCTTACCTTTAAAAAATACTTAACCACATAAGTATTCCTCCCTAGATACTATAACTTTTAATAAATGGAATTTTACCATATGTACTCTTCTGTGTTTTGCTTTTTTTTGGCCATTACCATGTTAGTAAAATTTATTCATGTTGTTGTATATAGCTGTAGTTCATTCATTTTCATTGGCATATTTTATTGAAAATATTATGACATATTTATTCATCCTATTGTATAATATTTTATAATTTATGTTTTAAGGGGCTATTAATCTGCAATGCTATGATCTTTTTGTAGTTCAGTCTCACTCCGTTGATGATGAAGCACAGCTCTCCAATATTTATTTGTTTATTTTTGTTAAAGAGACGAGGTCTCGCTATATTGCCCTGGCTGGTCTTGAACAATCAAGTAATCTTCCCACCTCAGCCTCCCAAGTAGCTGGGATTACAGGTGCAAGCTACTACACCCAGCTTCATCTCCACTATTTTTACTTTTTACCACCTTTCAAACTGTCTAAAGCAGGTACAAAAGTATAAATTACAAAACCAAGAAGCAACATTGACAAGGACATGTAAGAGCAAAGGGAGTTATTCTTGCTAGCAATATCAAAAGTGAGCTCTTCTGAAACTGGATTTTATACCAAAAAAGTCACTTGAGATGTCCAAAGCAATTACATTAGCATGGAGTGAATGTTGTAAATTCAACCACGCAGTCTCAGTCCCACCTGTACCAAATCAAGGCACATTAGATAAAATAGTATCACAAGTGAGTAGCACCTTCTTGGCTTGTAGTCCTCGGGCCCCATGTAGTCCTGGAATTCCTGGACATTTGCAGAATGTACAGCAGCAAGTCCTCTCTGCAATGTTTCCCTAGGGGGGCGGGGGGATATAAAGCTCAGTGAATAAAAATCGTCACAAACTTCATTACATAAGAATTGTACTCATACAAATCATAATCCACCACCTACAAGCCCATCTTCTCCCTTTGGATGAGGGGCTGCCGAAAATACGAGGTGTTTTCTCAATTTAACACTGCAGAGAGGGTACCAGGCACTGCACTGGCAACATCCCCTCTCCAAAGGAAATGAACTCTGTTTATAAACAAGGCATCCAGCATGTGGAATGCCATGGCCCAACTTTGCCTAAGACTTGTTGTTTTCTAGTTGGCAGTCTTCTGTTTCCTGAAATTTCTGCAGCATAAACAGTTGGGGACTTTTTAATTCAATTATGAGTTGGTTGGTTTTTTAGTTCCTTATGCATTCATTCAGTGAGATCACAAAGAATGAAAGAACATGTAAAAACAAAATACCATGCTATGCCACACTTTTTTTATATACTAAGGACCAAGCACTTAATTTATTGGGGGTAAACAAAGGCAGTCCTTGAAAGTTCTTATCAAGATTCCAATTTAGTTCCCATAGCATTTTGAAAAACTGGGGGTTTTGTTCAACGACTCACCAGGTACTGTGATAATATTTTGCCCTGCTCTCTCATTCCAATGGTCAGATGAGTCCTATAATCGAATCCTTTTCCAAATTCAAAGCTGGAAAACTCATGATGAGCAGCTGTGTTGAGGGACACTACCAGCAGAGCATCAAGTCCTATGCGGTAAAAATAACAGATAGAAAGCAAAGGGGTTGTACATGAAAAAAAAAAAGAAGACATAATAATTCTACTCAGTGAACCAGATTTAAAGAATTAAGAGGAAGGAGTACTCCTGAAATATGAAGAAACTAATGGCAGATTTGCCTGAATTTTCTGAATATGCACCAGCTCTGGTCCCTGACTTTTGCATGAAAGTCAGGGGATAACTGATAAAAAGTATTCAAGAGAAACAATTTACAAATCTATAGAGAAACACTAATAGAAAACTGTTTTCCACATCCTATCACCAATTTTGATGCAATTCTTGGACACTGGAAAGTGATTTTTAAGAAAGGGCACTGTTATCTTGAGAGAGTTTTTCTGAATTTTCCTGAATGTAAATTGATGATAATTCTCAAGTTATTCCCAATTCCAAACACCCCTGGGAGGCCAGGCCCTGAGAACACGAGGAAAGCCCAGGGCAATTCTAGTCTTAGCTGAACTCCTGGCCGCATCCAGTCCATTCATTCATTAATTCATCTGTTCACTCATTAATTCATTTATTAGTTTATCTTTTCACTAAACAGATTTTAAAATTATTAATAGGAGCCTATTATGTACTAATCATTGTATAATAGCAGAGATACAAATGAATAATTCAGGCTTACTACTTCCCTTCCCAAAGTTAATGGTCCAATGGAACAGATGGTAAGAATCAGATAGTTGCTCTGAGAAACATCAGGGTTCCATGAAAGCCTAGAGGAGAAGTTCTTAATCCATTCTTGGAGGGTCATGGAAGGTTTCTTGGAAAAATCAATGTTGAAGTTTATTCTAAAGGATAAATGTAAGTTGGCCACTGTAATGTACAATGTACTGTAATGTAAAGTACATTGGAGGCTAGGCATGGTGGCTCCCGCCTGTAATCCCAGAACTTTTAGGAGGCCATAGCGGGTGGATCACCTGAGGTCAGGAGTTCAAGACCAGCCTGGCCAACATGGTGAAATCCCATTTCTACTAAAAATACAAAAAAAAATTAGCCAGGCATGATGGCATATGCCTGTAATTTCAGCTACTCGGGAGGCTGAGGCAGAAGAATCACTTGAACCCGGGAGGCAAAGTTTGCAACAAGCCGAGATCATGCCACTGCACTTCAGCCTGGGCAAGAAGAGTGAAAATTCATCTCAAAAAAAATGTATATATATGTATATATATATACATACATATACGTATATATAGAGTACTCTATATATGTATATATAGAGTACATTGGAAGAAGAATGGGAAAAATAGTTTCATATGCCTGGAATGCCAAGTATAAGAAATGAGTTAAGGCTGAAATGGGAAGCAGATGCCAGGTTCTGCAAAGGTCCTAGGCCATATTAAGAAATTTGATCTATATCCCAAGAACAATGAGAAGGTATTGAAGGGATCTGTGCAGAGAAAGAAACACAACTGAGCAATTAATCAGGACATATCGTGGCCTTTAGGGAGGTTGCCTTTGGAAGCTGAACCCTAGAAGTCAGTCTGAGCTACACTAAGGAATTCTTAAACAATGCATCTCATTTGAAAATTAGTAGAGTCTTCCATCACTGCATCCTACTCTCAGCTTCTGCATTTAGCTTTTTGCTCAGTCCAAAGCTATGACATGGACAGAAGATACATAGTGAGAAGTGCTTTTCCAAATCCATGTTACTGTCTCTCATATGGAAAATAAGAAACAATAGGAACTGTCTTGGGTCAGGTTCCCTAGAACTGAAATCTGAGAGAGGATTTTGTATATATGTGATGTCTATATTGACAGAGAGAGCAGGAAAGGAAAAGAGGTGTTGTAAGCAGGGATATATCTCAGTAGAATTAGCCTTTGCCTGATTCATGAGGGACTCTGGGGTGCAAATTGTACCAGAGTTGACCCATTTAAGCAAGAGTGCCAGGTTTTTGTATTCCTGTATCATAGATGGCCCTACCACCACCACCAAGGTGGACATGGTAACCCCACTCCCATTCCAAGTATGCCAGGGTACACGGTTCAGGTCAGTCAAGGGCACATATCTATAGAAGGTCATAAGTATAAGCACTTGGCCATAGAATTTGCAACATTTTGGGGAGGACAGTGAGGGCTTGTTGAGGGGATTAGACAAGGTACCAACAACTTCTGCTACAAGCAGCCAGTCAGAGCTCAAGATCTAGAGCATCTGAGTAAAGGTAGAGACTTGTTAAGCAGATTCCATGCTTCACTGTTTAAATTTTCAACTCAATACCTGCTTCTCTGAGCCTGTCTGATTGATTTTCAAGCATTATGGTGCTCTCACTCTGGAGACCATCTGAAAAAATCAGCAGCACCTAGAGAAATAAGAAAATGGGATGGTGTAAAAGCTAATTATATAACTGGGGAATGAAGAACAAATAGAAGAATGTGGAGATGGGAAATAGAATATCATATGGATACCTGGCTCCGGGATGTAGATTTATCCTTAAATGTGTCCCACAGAGACTGCAAGAACTGTGCGTTCAGATGAGTTGGCCCACGGACAGTGACTTGCAGCAAGCTGTCAAACATTGCTTTATGATAGATTTGGAAGCCAGCAGGGAGTTCTTGGTCATTGTTCACCTTAAACGCCAAGCTCACCTGTGCCTCTGTGCCAGCCCCACAGCTTACCCCCCTGATAGAGGTGATGTCTTCTAAGATGCCTGGGAGGTAGGATTCCAGCTGGGGGTGGCCCTGGAACAAAGGCTGCCCCTGCACATGAGTGGAGATGTCGAACCCAATCACTATGTCCATAAAGCAATCTGGAAACCAAGGGAACAGAGTCAAGATTAATGAGCAGACAGGAGTAAAGAAGGACAGGGCAGAAAAAAGGAGCGCTGTCATGCCCTGGAGCTAGGGGGTCTCCAGTCCCCAAAAACTGTTCAAGAAGGAAGACACTAGCTGCTTTATCATATACATATATGTGTATGTATATGATATACATACAATCCTACCCCAACATATATCACAGGGGTTTTCTTTGTCCCCTTTAAAATATTAAAAGTTTCAATTGCTATTTGAAGTTCAAATGATAGTTTAGTTTCATTCTCAGCAGCTTTGCTGTATGTGTGAGCATGCACGTGGGCATGGATGCAGATTTTTTCTTTTAATGGTGACATATTTTAATTTATATCATCAGAATACATTAAAGTTTTGAGCTATCCTTACAGGTTATTTAAGTTTTAGAGATCACAAACACAGATGGCTGCAAAGGCGGGTAGATAAGACAGATGACTCAAGTGGGCAGGATGTGAGGAAAATGAACTGGAGAACAATGACCTACTTCTGGATCTGTTCACTGTTCAGCTCTGGCTGACAGTAGCTACGTGGGAAATGGGGCCCAATGTTGTCAGATCTGGTTTTTCAAAGAGGAGCCTGATGTCTACATTTTTAATGTAGAACCTTCAGTGTGAATGCTGTCAACTAATTTAGCAACTCTTCAACACTGGATGCAACAAACAAACTGCCACTGCAAGCTGCCATTTGGTTACTCTGATCCTGCCCTGTTGCTCATTCTACAGATGAGGAAACAGCGGTGTGCGGAGGTTGTTGCTGCTGACCCAGAGTTAGCACTCTGGCTTTCTGATTCCAGGCCCAGGACTCTGTCCACCACTGTGATCTGCCTCCACTTGAGCACCGCAAACGGGACAAAAAAGATGTGGAGAGTTTGGAAAGAGTAACACATTTCATGAAAGAAGTGGCTTCAATCATAACAACTTTAGAAACATAAGCACTCTGAGGAATTTCTGCATGTTGTGCAAATTCCACAAACCATTATTATTTGTTACTGCTTCCTTACATGCTATCCTCCCAACTCCCAGACTCCAATTTACAGAAGCTGAGTCCCCCACGGCCACTCTCAACTGGAGCTGAATAGTGGCATTCCTGTGAAATGGATCACTGTTTTCCAGTTCACTGTCCTCATACTCTGCTCACTTGACTCATCTCCACTACCTACCTGGCCTTTGCAGCCATGTGCCTTTGTGACCTCTGGATTAAATAACCTCTAAGGACAATTCAGATCTTTACTAGGCTATGATTATATAAATGTAATCATTAAAAGAAGAAAAATACACTGTATACACACACACACACACACACACACACACACACACACACACGAGTCCCTTACCAGATGGTTTAACAAAGGTACAATAGTAAAACTTCCAATCAGCAAATGCCTATTTTTCTTACTTTCTACTGAATGCAGGGCATTTACTAGGAATTCCAAAAGTGGAGAAGATAGAAATAGGAGACAGAGATCCAGGTGCTAAAAGGACAATAAACACTGGATTGCCATCAGGGAACGGAGCTGACCAGAGGACACACCCCAGCAGTTCCCTCTAGCCTCTGCACCCTTTCCTTGTCTTTGAGGGAGGCTGAGTTATCCGAACTTCCTCGAAGCAGGGAAGTTTCTTCTCACTGCACAATTAGTGAGATATCTCACTAATACATGTTCTAAATATATGCTCTGCTAGCCCATAAGACACTCTTGGGAAATGGAGAAATGAGTTTTCATCAAAGAAAAACAAACAAGGAGGACCTACTTGTTTTCCCGCAGCTCTGGCAGATTTCACGGATGATTCTTTTTTTCACGTCCACATTTTTTAATTTATCAAAGTCTTGAAAAGTGATTATTTTTTCAGAATTGCCTGTTATTGGCAGAAGCTGTTCCTTGTGAACATCTCCTATGCCCAAAACCAGGACACAAATTCCAAGGTCCTTCAGGGTTTTTACTGCACCCGCCACATTATAGTGAGGATCTCCAGATGTGATAACAACCAAAGTTTGGGGGACACCAGCATTTCTTCTCCCACCAGCACGTAGATTAAACATATTGCTCACTCTTTTAAGGGCATAGTCAATTCTTGGAAACCCACTGCTCTTGGAGACAGTCTGAATTTGAGTCTTCCACTGGGTTTTATTCAGAGAGCTTTTCAACTCAATAATATTCTGGTAGTCACTTCCAAATTGAGCCATACCAATTTTTATTCTCTGGGATTCAATGTCAAAATTATCAATTAAGTCTGACAAGAAAGTTGTCATGGTAACAAAATCTGAATTAGATACTTTGTCAGAGCCATCGCAAAGGAAAATCACATCAGCTTCCTGAAGATTACAGACTGCAATAGAAAAAAGAATACATTATTTTCCTCATGAATCATTCTACATTTTTTCTTTACTCATATACTTAAATTGCTTTACTAAATACTTCAATTGCTTTACATTAGCAAATTAAAGTAAGTTAACAAGAGACAGAATAACTGATTGACCCTCAAAAAGAACAAATAGCAAGAGGAGGAAAGATAATAGAGTTTTTTTCAAAGTTTAATTATTTATACAATCCATTTGAAAAGACACTGAAAGCTAATCAGAGAAAGAAAGTAAGAAGTTTGAATAAATTTCATATACTCATTAAAAGGTGATTACAAAGGCTAGATGTCCCTTCAAAATACCAAGATTGGGACATTTACCCCATCAAGATGATAGTACTTACTATACTATTATTAGTACTCCTATTACTATTCATGTTATCACTTTACATTAATATCGAGGAGTAGCATTTTAAAAATGCTTTTGGCATACAATAACAACATTAATATTCACAACCACCCTATAAGCAATTATTCTAATTTTATAAATATAGAAATAGAATTCAGAGGTTAAGTGACTTGCCTAGGAGCACACAATTACTATGGAGTGGAGCTGGTAATCTGGACCTCTAGATCTTTTTCACCCATACATTTAGCACTTTTTCCTGCTGCAATGATTTTTAAGAATATCATGACCCAAACGTTAGAACTTCTCGGAACAAGTGTGAATGGCCAGTAAACAGAGCATATGGTCATCTCTCTGAAGTTCAATCTGAAATGTCCCAAAATCAAAGGGTGACTTTTTCTATACTCATTTCCAGCCAAACTCAATGGCTATGGTAGGGGTAGCACTTTGGTTGATTACTAAAAGTAATTGAGACAGTAGGTTACCCATGGTCACACGATTCCTTGTAAGAGTGGTATGGCAGACACAGAGATGTGCTGCCTGGATAGACTGGCAGGGAAGAACTTACTTCCTAGCTATGGAATTATAGACAGGCAGTAGACAGCTTCTAGTTGTCAGCATTTCAGGGTCTGTCTCACCATAGAGAGACGCCTCGCCAAAGATCATGCCCTTCCTAAGGCAGCCACATTCAGGCCCTAAGTGGGAAGGGAGTTCTCACTTAGTCCCAGCCATTTCAGGCTGATGCTGGACAACTCTCATGGGCGATATTTACTTCAAAGCTCCCTGCTAGGCTTGGAGCTTTGTTGAGCCTATGTCACCATCTCAGTTATTTGGCCCATCTTGCTTTCCCCATTGATTTTACAGGTGTGGATCCCTAATAAGCATCTTGCATCCCAAACTCCATCTCAGCACTACCTCAGAAATACAGGGCATGGGAAATGCAAATAAAACAGCCTCCACATTCCTAGGAAAAGACTATAATCTTACTAATGTACTAGATTTGGAGGGCACCCCAAACAAATGAGATTAAGCCTGCCTGTGGAGCTTGTAGTCTGTGACACATACAGATAGGAAAACAGCAAATATGTGTCAAGTGCTACCACTTGGAAAAATAGAAGGTGTGAGAGTTGAAGGACACAGTGGGAACACGGGGTCAGGTTTTGGGCCAGGAAACTAGCAAATAAAGACTGAAACTTGACAGAAAAGTGAGATGTAGGCAGGCACAGTGGTGGGCTGGAGTGTTCATGGTGGGCAGGATAGTGTGCACAAAGATGTGGAGGAATTTCAGAAGGACAGGATAGATTGTGAAGAAGGGAGAGGTGATCAATGAGGTTGGCGAGGTGGCTAGATAGAGCTCAGGAGTTTAGAAATTGCCCAGGGCACAGGGAGTCCTCCAAAAAAAAAAAAATACTGTAAGCAGAAGAGTGACACATCCACTGTGTAGGAGAGAAAACACTCAGTGTTAAGTGGACTGGCAGGTGTCGGGACTGAGGGAGGGGAGCCTACGCTTCAGGGTGAGAGTCCAGGTAGAGGACAGAGCAGGCAGAAGAACTGGGGTGGTCTTGCTGTCTTGAGAAAAATCATAATTTTCCTTGGATAAAGATGATACCATCATTCAATATCTGAAACCAAGAAGATGAATTAATTGCTTACTTTAGTAAACTATGGTGGTCAAGGGTAGTTTTATTTAGCCAAGCAAATGCTGATCTGACACAGGATTTGAGAGAAGGTTTTGCTTGGGGTTGGACAAGTTACAGATATGGAAGTGAGTTAATGTCAGTCTTAGAAACATGATTTATTTATATTAGCTGCACAAGTGAGCTTCATATCGGTAGAGAGGAAGGAATAAAGGAGGAAAGAAACAAGAGGAGGGAGGGAGAAAGGAAGCTAAGAAGAAAGGAAATTCCATAGTTGATTGATTCATTTGCCAGATTGGGAGGACTGGGCCAATACACAAACCACAGGAATTTGGATCTTCCAAGTAGGCACAGCAGCCCTTCCTAGGTGATTCATCAGTCTCTGCTACTTTGGAGACCACAAGTGGCAAATCTCACTCTGTCCTCACTCCAGTGTGTTGCAGTGGTAGCTGGTAATCATCTCAGTCCCCTTCCCTCCCCGTTCCTCACAGGCAGTTTCCATTCCCCACGTTCAACCCTCATATCCTTCCCTCTGCACTGGTGGCCCTTACCCAGAAAAGCACATCAGGTCACTTGAATTTTGATGTCTCTCTAAGATGCCCATGATCCCATTTAGAAGGCCCTGGATCTTTGAAGACAAAAGCCTATCATTTAAACCATGAAACTTTCCACTTGAGTTTTTTAAAACTCAAAAACTTTGAAACTGACATCCAGTGGCTCCACTGACACCAACCAAATGGAGCACCATGGACAGCCATTAAATGGGGTAACCTCAATATGACCCTAAGAAGAATTCCTTTCTGCCAGAAAAAGGCAACAGAGTAGCAAAATGCCAGAGACTGCACCTGAAACTTTCCTGTATAAGTTCTTCAGGGCATGCTGTGGTGGGAAGGAACTTTTGGGATCTTGTTCGATCAACCTATTTCTTTTAGAGATGAGAAAACTGATAGCCTGAGCAGAGAAATGTTCAGTCTGTAACATTGAGATAATAGGAGACCCAAAAATTTCAAAAATTTTTTGTTTAAATTTTATTGCTACCCCAATAGAAACTTTAAAAGTAACAGCTTACCCTCTGGTGCTTCAGTACACATACTTTCTTGTACAGGTGCATAGATATCTTTCAGTTTGTCAAAATTATCTACATAGATAGTATTGTTTTTATTCCCTGCCATGCCCTCAAGTTCCTTTTGGTCGGCCTTTCCTACACCCACAGCAAAGATGGTGATGCCTTTGTCTCTCAGTTTCGCTGCTGTGTCATTGAGCTCAACACGGTCATCAGATTCCCCGTCGGTGATGATAATCAGCATCTGCTTCACATTTTGGTTGATGCGACTGCCGTGTTCCTCTGTGAACAGGGCATTTGCATGCTTGAGAGCCTTTGCAGTGTAGGTGTTCCCTCCGGTGTCCCTGCGCATCCTCAGATTCTCAATGATTGCTGATCTGTTCGAGTATGTATTAAGGTAGAAAAGGATCTCAGGATCATTAGAGTATTTGAGAGCTCCAAATTGAACTCGGCTCCTTCCAACATCTGCCTTCTTCACCAAATGTGTAGTTAGGTTAATCATGTGATCTTGAGATTGTTCTGCTATGCTACCTGAATGATCCAGCACAAACACAACGTCTAGCAGTTTAATACTTTTACAATCTGAAAGAAGAAAGCAGGAGTCACAAACTTTCTGCAGTACATTCTACGTAGGCTGCTGAGAAGGGAAGCGAACTAGCATTTGCCATGATCCTACTATATGTCAGACACTACATCTCACTTACCTCTTAGAGGTGGCTGCTGCCATTTTATAGGAAAAAAAAGGCCAAGGCTCAGAGAAGTGCAACTTGCGTACGTCATGACTCCAAGGACATTTTTACTCTATCTATATCACTCCTGGATCGGTGGTCCTTATGCCACACCAGTCTATTTTGCTGCATCTCATTAGTACATGTAATGTCTTTTGCTAAGCAGGCTTTCAACTGAAAGGCAATGTTCAAAGCTAGTTCAATGCCAATGTAATGGTGAGACATACTGATGTTTGCCAAACTGGCCTGCTATTTTAAAAAGCTCAGGAGCTCACTGTGTAACTAGGAGTTTTTACCCTACTCCCTCTGGCTCCAAGTACCTTTTGATTCTCGGTATGCAAACCATCCCTTGTGCATCATGTCTCTCAGCAGTTACTTATGCTTTTTCCCCTTACCTTTTGAATTAGAAGTCAGAAGGGAGTGGACCCAAGTAGGAGGAGAGCAAAGACTTCCATCACCTCTTCCCTGACTCCAAACCCTCCTCCACATTAGAAGCCAAAGTTACTGCTTTGGCTGGCTTTCCAAAGTGTGGACTCTTTCCCCACATTTTTCCTTCCCTCAATAACTTATGAATGTGTCTTCCAAAGATTTGCTTTCTCTACTTTCCACCTGCCGAGCTAATCATTGACTCTTATTTCTTACACACACACACATATATATATATATATATATATTTTTTTTTTTTTTTTTTTTTTTTTTTTTTTTTTTTTTTTTTTTTTTTTTTTTTTTTTTTTGAGACAGAGTCTCCCTCTGTCGCCCAGGCTGCAGTGCAGGGGCACAATCTCGGCTCACTGCAACCTCTGCCTCCCAGGTTCAAGTAATTCTCTGCCTTAGCCTCAGTATCTGGGATTACAGGCATGGGCCACCACACCAGCTAATTTTTTGTATTTTTAGTAGAGACGGGGTTTCACCATCTTGGTCAGGCTGGTCTTAAACTCCTGACCTCATGATCCACCCACCTCGACCTCCCAAAGTGCTGGAATTACAGGTGTGAGCCATTGCACCCGGCCTCAACTCTTATTTCTAATAATAAAGTCTAAAATTTTTAAGTTTCTGACACTGTGAATGTGCCCAGGTTATATCTGTAAAAACTTTGGTCAATGACCCACTGAGAATTGGTGACTAGTCATGACCTGATACTTAGGAGACAATCTATTGCAAGAGTCAGCTGAAATTTCATGTTATGCTGTAGACAGGGCCTCCTTGTTTACATTAATCAAAATTTTAAAATGCCAAGAAGAGCCTTGCAGATTTCAAAGTTGAAGCTATAGGCTTTAGGTATACCTGTCAACATTATCAAGAATTTTGAAATCACTGCCACCTTCGTGGGAAGAAAAAAATTCTAATTAAGCTGTTACCAAGGAAACTTTAGAACTATCACCTAACACATAAGTGTTTTTGAGACATTTTGTTAAGTTTCCAAAAATTCCATATGCATTATTTTGAAGAATAAAGTCCAATGAAAATCTCTATGTTGCCAGAGGAACAACACAAAACAAACTTACTTCAGTTTGTTTTCTTAGTTGTATCCAAAACATGGAAAATAGTACATGATAGATTGTAAAACACAGGTATTTTAGTCTACATGTGGATCGATAGCAAGTTCTCATTCCAAAGACATTAAAATTGATAGGCTCAAACTGAAGGTTATGCAATACAGTTTTTAAAACACTATGATTTGTAAAAATAAAATGATGACCCCAAGTAATCAGAAAAGTCACAAATTAAAATTTTCCAAAGGTATGGATACATGAACAGGCAAATATAAAATATCCAGTTGATAGAGGTTAAGAATACTAATATGAAGTCATGAAAATAAACACTCTATCTTTAAAATACACAGGGTTTTTTTTTTTTTTTGGTGGGTGGTGCTTAGGATACTGGGTATAATTTAACTAAAAGAAAGATGAATTTATGTTTCTAGTTATTTTCTGCTTAACAGTGGCTACAGATAGGCAAGAAACAATTCTAGAAAATCATTTGGGATTAAAAACTGGCTCTGAAAAATCCAGGCATGTGGGTATTAAAGAGTTGGAAGTTTAAAGTAAAATTCTGGGATCTTTTTGAAATAGACTTAAGTCACCAATGCCATACTATCTTGTTCTAAACTAGATGCCAAAATTGTTAGGCTGAAACACCTCTGGAGGTCACAGGCATTTTAATATAACATAAAGAAAACCAAAACCTAACACTGAAGTCCAGGTGGAGGCCAGGGCTCGAGTGCCATACAGTGTTTCTCATTATAAAGTCAGCAGCTCACATCCTTGAGTCCTGACAGGTAACAGGGGCACTTACCATGGAGAGCACACACACGAAAGACAAGTTTTCTTTCTAGTGCCTGTAGATGATCGAAGTTCTCAACATAAAAAACGAGGCTGCCATCCCCACTGATCTCTTCTAGCTGAGATCTATCAGCACCATATACTCCCACAGAGAAGATGGTCACATCTTTGCCCCGAAGAATTCTAGCAGGATCTCTCACATCATCCTGAGCTACTCCATCTGTGATGAGGATAAGAAATTTTTTGGCCCCGAAACGGGCCCCCTTGGAATGGGTGAAGTATTGACCTACAAAATTTAGTGCCTTTCCCATTAAAGTGCCTTTATCGACGAGAGACATTCTATCTATTGCATCAGAAATTTCTTGCTGCGTGAAATATGTATTAAGCTGGAACTCTTCCTTAGGCTCATCACTGAACTGAACAACGCCAATTTGGGTTTTGTCTGCACCAATCTGAATCTTAGTTAACAGGTTTTTCACGAAGATTTTCATTTTCCCAAAATTTTCATTTCCTATACTCCCAGAACTGTCCACCAGAAACATGATGTCAGCCTTCATGTCTTCACATCCTGCATGTTAGAACAACAACAAAAAGACCAGAAATAACCAGGTTGCAATGATTCTCATGAAGTAACATTAAGGTAAAAACAAATGCATTAATGAGAAAACATTGAAAATTAACTCAAGCAACTGTTGTTATGTTTGAAAATTCTATTTGCTTCTTTAGTAGAAGCTGGTTAACTAGAACGCTGAATCACAAATGCAACTTCCAAAATGTGCACTTATTCATTCATGTGTTCATACATAACTTTTTTCATATTTCATTCATTCATTCATAATCTTGAGGTGCATAAAATGCCAACCATCAGGCCATGTGTTAAGGATGTAGTAGTGATACAAAAATGGAACCAGAGCCAAAGTAATCAATTCCTTGCACTCATAGTACTAATATTCCTGGCCTTTATGTATATTCATGAGAAACACAATTTCAAATAATTTTTAAATAGCATTATTTTCTGGGATAATTCTAAGTGATTTCATAAACATTATAAATCAATATTAGAAATTGGAGAAAAAGTGTTTACTAGAAATCAGTGCTTTAGTAAGCACATACTCATTCAACATGGACAGTTCCTTCATACATAAAATTTGCAGACAGCCTACTGATTGGAAATGAACATACATACATATGTGTGTATGTATATACACACATGCATAGACACACAATGAACATACATACCTATGTGTGTACATATATACAAGCACAAAGGTATGTATGTTCATTGTTCTATGTATAATATACAGACACATGTACATATATAAAACAAATTTCTATAATTAAAACTGTTCATTCATGGTACATATGTTGTATATATATGTGTATATACAACATATTGTCTTTAGTATATATCTTTTTAGTATTAACCCCTTTTGTCTACCTGCAATCTCTGCCATCCTTTTACAGTTTCTCCCTCAGTACTCTGAAGTCTATCCCAGACTTCTTGAAAATAGACAGAGCATCAGCCATATACTTATAAAATGAAAAGATAGTAACTATTACTCAATAAATGTGTAAGGTCAGCCTTCTGATCTACCTGGAGGACTAACATCACAATTTTAAGACTTAAGCTGCATGGAGCCATCTTGAAAGTCATGAGAAGAGAAATTGCTGAAGATATTTGTGGCCTTGACAGAGTGGCCTTGACCACTGTGGTGAAGTGTGGAAGATTCTCTTCCATGTAACGCATGTTAAAGAAATAGGCTTTTACATACAGTTTATATACACAGGATCCACCTCTTGGTATCTGTTGGTAAAGAAACTACTTGTTGTCCCCAAATATCTATCTTTCTATTCTTCTATGTTAATAAAATTTTAGATAGGCAGATGATTGCCCAGCTAAAGATTATATTTCCCAGCCTTCCTTGAAGCTAACTATGGCCTTGTGTCTAAGTTTTAACCAAAAGGTATGAGCAGAAGTGATCTGGCCACTTCTGGGTCTTACCATTAAAACAGTTGAGTGTGGTAAGCTCCCTTAGTCCTTTCTCCCTTTCCGTGGATGGGAGGTGATAAGAACTGGATCTTCAGTTTTGACCTAAAGATGGTAGCTATGTGTTGAGGATAGAACAGCCTCTCTACTAGACCTGGACTATTCACCCTAAACTATTATGTAAGAGAAAATAATATTCCATACTGTGTAGTCTGGCGTCTTTTTGTTACAGCAGCTTAACCTGCCCCCTACTAATATACTGTGCCTCACTCCATCTGCATCTGCTCTGAGACTCGTTAGTGTTTTTCTAGCTCTGCAAGCTTTGTCTCCTTTGTTTTCCTGCTTCTCTCTTCATCATTTTATGACTCATTTTCTTGTCTACAGCATATCCCCTCCTCCAGGCATGCCAGTGCTCGGGCTGACTACTTCAACTGCAACTACCTGAAGTGCAAGGGATGTACTGTACCTCCCTAGATTCATCCAGGACCTTCTCCCTTCAAAGGATCTGAGATACAACCTACTTTATGCTTCCTGGAATCCTTTTACTTTTCTTGGCATCAACTCCAAGAAACACCAGGGAATCTTTTATTCTTGCACTCTTTCTAAGACATCTTAAAGACCCAACTCTTACTGTCCATAACAGGGAGAAAAATGAACAAAACTGTTACTTAGGATTTTGTTGTTTATGTTATTTATTTGCTTACATATTTTTTTTTAGTGGCTCAGAGAAAATTCAAACACATTTTCACTTTAGTAAGTTCAAATAAGTGAGAATTCTCTTCCTTTCCTCATCTGTGAGCACCTTAACCAGCTTCTGCAACAGCTAACTTTTATGTAGCTGCTTACATGTTCCAGGCACTCCTCCAACTGCTTCACATGGGTTATCACCATTAGGCTTCACAATAAGCCTACAAACAAGGAAACCAAGGCAAGTAGACAGTAACTTATTCAAGGTCATGGCTAATCAGTGATAAAGCTAGGGTGTGAACCTTGACTCTGACTCTAGCATCTTTCCTCTTTACCAGTGAACTAATGTGCTTCTCAGTGGGCAATATTTTCATGTGCTAATACTGGCAATCAACGCATACCATCTTGAACTAGTAAGTGGTGTAAGTGGCCATTATTAATAAGAGAAATAACAAACAGTCAGATACGGAAATTTGCAAACTGTTTCTCCTAACTTTTGGTACTTAATCTCTAATTAGAACAAAAATGCAAATGTGTTTTTGCTATAAATAAAAATGAACAATTATTATATATATACTTGATATGTATTTAATATAAAAATAATGGCTGGCATTTATGGTGCTCAACCTATAAGGATTCTCTGATGTAGGTATTATCCTCGTTTTATCAGTGGCAATGCTCCAGGCTCAAGTGAAAGTATGTGAGTCAAACCCTAAGCTATCTAGAGCCAAAGTCCATTTTCCTACTACTGTACCCTGTGCGCGCGCACACACACACACACACACACTCACATGTAGAATAGAATATTTTTCATTCCACAGCAGTGGGCTTTGTCAAGGCCCCAACATTCTTAGCAACCTTCCCACTTATGACTTCCAAGATGGCTTTGGGGCAACTGTTTAGAGAGATTCTCCAGTCTCGGCATTTGGTTTAAAATTGAGGGGCTGAATCCCTCCATGGTGATAAAGGAAGTTAGCAAAATGTGATCCAGACAACTAGTCACAACAGGCTTTGTCTCAGCCTGGCCACTAATCTGTCTAAAGAAATTGATGAAATGTGGAGAATAAAGCCCTTTTTGTTTTGCTTACCTTTTTCAGTGCAGATTCCATGAATAACTTCATTTTTTATACGTTTCAAAGCATCAAAGTTCTGCCCAAAGCTAACCCTTTCTTCTTCCCCAGCAATTTCTTGCAGCTCTTTTTTATTAGCTTCCCCAATGCCAATTGCATGAACAGTGATTTGCTCAGCCCTTACTCTCTTAGCAGGTTCCACGACGCTATACTGGGACTTCCCATCCGTCAACACAATGAGGTAACAGGGAACCTGGCTCATTCTATCCTTAATTCCATTTTTTATTCTTGGCAGTATGAAATCCAGAGCTTTCCCAGTATGAGTGTCACCTGTTAGTTGCTGAATGTTTAAAATAGCCTTTCTTAAGTCAATGTCATTAGAATAGTCAGTTATATTAAATTCCACTCGCATCTTGTCTGAAAACTGCACAACTCCAACTCGGACTTTGTCTGGGCCAATGCTAAACATTTCTGTCACTTCCAACATAAATTTCTTGATTTGCTCAAACTGTTCCTCCCGGATGCTGGTTGAGCCATCAATGAGGAAATGGATATCAGCCTCTTTTGTATCCATACAGCCTGAAAAAAAAAAAAAAAGTACATTCTCTGTAAATTAAAGAGAACCTAGAGAGAGCTTTGCCAGAGGGTTTGTGAAGGAACATGAGGCTGAGGCGTTTCTAAAGAACAAATACTTCGTTTTTGCATAGAGCCTGCACACTTCATTAAGCACATTCATGCCCATTTTCTCATTTGAAATTTACAATCACCTTCTGAGGAAACTAAAACAGAGCAAGATGTAGTGGTTTGTGTGTAAGGCCACATAACCAGTAAATTAAAGAATAAAGACCAAATTCCCAAGACTCCAGCCTCTATGTTAAATAGTTTTTCTAGCATTGACACCTGCCTTCTTAGACACTTTATGTCCTATCATTTCTTGAGAAAAGGCAAGGGATTGATGACCTTCTATTCTTTTTTCCCCAATAATCTCTTCTTCCCAAAGCAACTAGAACAAGATATTTAAAGCTAAACTTAGACCCCATTTTTCTTCCACATATCTGATCTATCATTGCATTTGGAACTTAAAAACTAAAAACTGGCCTTATCTTGTCTCCTGCTTTTCTCTCTGACCCTATTTCCAACAGTTCTTCATCTTACTCACTATACTCCAACCACACTGGGCTTCATTCTGTTCTTAGAATGTGTCCCTGGGTCTTTGCACGTGCCCTCTTCTCTTCTTGAAATATTCTTTCCCCCAAATATCCATATGGATGCTTCCTTCTCATCATGGATGTATCAAGTCAGTTCTTATAAAAGGTCTTCTCTTTCCCCTATCTAAAGCACACCTGTCATTGCCTATCTTCTTACAATATTTATTTTCCTCATGTTACTTTCTGAAGTTAGTTTATTCATTTGTTAATGAGCATGGCCTGTTTCTTACTACAGAGTGTAATCCATAATGACAAACACTTTGTTTACTTCTCTGTTTCTGCCCAGTAGGCCTGGCACATCATAGGAGTTCAATTTTTTTTTTTTTTAATAAAAGACTTCTTGATGTTCCTTCTTTTATTAAGCTGAATCTATGAAAAACTACTTTCCCTTTTTTAGTAGTCTATTTACCTCCATCACACTAGCCACACTTCAAGTGCCAGTAGCCACATGTGGCTGGTGGCCGACCTAGCGGACAGCGCAGATAAAGAATGTTTCCAGTATCACGTAAAGTGTTGTTGGACAGCACTGATACATACAATGTGATAACATTTTTAAAAATTCTGTGTGTGTTTGTCTGTATGTGCATGAGTGGAAGGAAGACAGAGAGAGGGAGACAGGGGTGGAGAGATGGAAGAAGGGAGGGAGAAAAAGAGAGACAGAGGAGACTAAAGACAACAGAAAAAAATGTTAATGGTTTTTTCTGAAGACAGAATTACAGACGATTCTATTTTCTTCTGTATGTCATACAATAGCCATACTACTACAATATTTTTTTTTTGAGACAGAGTCACGCTCTGTCGCCAGGTGCCAGGCTGGAGTGCAGTGGTGCGATCTCAGCTCACTGCAACCTCTGCCTCCTGGGTTCAAGTAATTCTTCTGCCTCAGCCTCCCAAGTAGCTGGGACTACAGGTGCGCCACCACACCCAGCTAATTTTGTATTTTTTTTAGTAGAGATGGGGTTTCAACATGTGAGCCAGGATGATCTTGATCTCTTGACTTCGTGATTCGCCCACCTCAACCTCCCAAAGTGCTGGGATTACAGGCGTGAGCCACTGCACCTGGCCTCTACAATATTTTATAATTAACATATATATTTCATATTTTATTGAGATATGATTTACATGTTATAAAATTGATCTATTGTAAGTGTATTGTTCAATGATTTTTGGTAAATGTTTGAAGTTGTACAATCATCACCAAAATCCAGTTTTAGAACATTCCTACAACTCCTGAAAATTTCTTTATCCAGTCAATCCTCACTCCCACCCTAGTCCTAGGTAACTACTTACATTACTTTTATAATAAGAAAAGTATTTTTTAAATCATACCAGTTTTATCAAGATTCCTTTCTTCAGCATAAGTAGAAATTTGGGACCATACTTCACTCTGGAGCTTTTTCACGAACTTTGTACTGTAAGTGTCTAAGTCTGCATAGGACTTCAGCATGGAAATTGTCTGTTCTGGAGGGTAAGACACTATTTCTTCTAACTGGGTATTGTTAGCCCCATGGATGCTCAAGGCAAACACCGTTACATCCTCCAGCCGAAGGTTCAGTGCAGCATCATGTACCTCATCGTCAGATGGTCTGTGGGTGACCAGGACTGCAATCTGAGGCACTCCCTGTGCCCTTCTGCTGCCATGTGACTCTGAGAAGCCTTCTCTTCTCATCTGCTCAATGGCAGCCCCAGCACTGGATTTCCCAACCTGGATGGAAAGCTTCTTGATTTGCTGCTGAAATTCAGATTGGGTTGGGCTTGATTTAAGAAAAGAAATAGTCTTGGCACTATTGCTGTAACTCATCAGTCCAAGTCGCATACAATTTTCCTTCACATCCATGGAGCTGGTAATGTTCTCCAGGAAGGCCTGAAGATGATTTAAATTTTGTCTGGTCCCAAGTGACTCATCTACCAGGAACACGAGGTCAGCAAGTGAATCTTTCTGACAGGATATGGGGAAGGGAACTATAAAGAGAGAAAAGTATGAGGATTAGTATAAACCACTGGCCCAGAGAGAGAAAGGTACTTTATACATTGTCAAGCACATTAGTTAGGATAGAGGTAGTCATGATGGATGTAGACAGCGTTGTTTTCTTTTAGCGAACAAAAATGGATGTAGACAGCGTTGTTTTCTTTTAGCGAACAAAATTCTAAACAAGACTTCCAAGGTCGTTGACTTCACAAGCATTGCATATGCTGTTCCCTCTGTCTGAAGAATGCTTCTGACTAATTTTCCCACCACATCCCATGTACACCACCACTATCATCTCCATAACCACCATCACCACTGGTATGATCACCACTACCACTGCCATCAGTTCCATCTCCACCACCACCACCACCACCTTCACTACCAGTGAAGTGAAGGAACCATCATGTCCACCATCACTGCTACCTTTACCACTGCCACCAGCACTCTCAAGAATGAGGATGCAAGGATGAGTTAGCAGAAATATCTCTGACCACAGGAAGTTGATATTCTCAGGGAAGGGCAGATAATTAGATTGTATTATTTTACACAGTAGTAAATGCCAGCAAGGAAATAAAACAGGTGACTTGACTGAGTGACTACACTGTGGCTAAGGGAGGGTTAACTGACTTGAGATATGAAGAAATCAGGAAAGGTCTCTCTGAGAGGATCACATATGGGTTAAGAAATGAATGAAGAGAAGAATTCAGCCACGTGGCATTCTGAAGGAAGAGGAATTCTGGCAGATAGAACAGCAAGAGGTGGGAGAAAGCAAGAAGTCCAGAGTGGTTGGAGCCCATGAGTGAGGGCAAACATTGACAGATGAGGTCACAGGGAAGCAGGGCCCACATCTTCTGAGAGTTACATGAACTTACTTAAATATTTTAAATATCATTCCAGTTGCTGAGAGCAAATAATGAATTCAGGGACAATAATTAAGAAACAGGGAGAGATCCAAGATGGCCGATTAGCCACAGCTCAGGAATGTAGCTCCCAGTGAAAGCACAGAGAACGAGTGGACGCCGCACTTTCCGACGAATTTTTGTTGCCCACAGACCAGGAGATTCCTGGCAGAGGAGACACACAGGTCGCCAGTGCGACTCTTTTGGCCGGCGTGGCTGTTTGCCGGTGCCTCTGCGTGGCGCTTCCCGGTGCGGAGTATACGGGACGGACGGGCTCAGCTGGTCCCATCCCCACAAGGAAAACAGCAATTGGAAGCGCTGAGGACTGAGAGTTTCACAGCAAGCACAGCGAACCCGGGAAGGTCCGGTTCTGTGAGGAACGGGCGTCCGCCAAAGGAAAACTAAGAAACAGAAAAAAATTTCATCACCGGGCGGAAAGAGATCCAAGATGGCCGCATAGCAGCAGCTCAGGATTGTAGCTCCCAGGGAAAGCACAGAGAGCGAGTGGATGCTGCAATTGCAGACGAATTTTTGATGCCCACAGACTGGGAGATTCCCAGCGAAGGAGCCACCCGGATCGCCAGCGTGACTCTTTTGGCCAGCGCGGTGCTTCTCAGTGCGGAGTGTACGGGACTGGGTGCCCAAAGGCTCCGCTGGTCCCATCCCCACAAGGAGAACAGCAATTGGAAGCGCTGAGGAGAGAGCGAGCACAGCTGAACCTGGGAAGGCCCAGCTCTGTGGGGAAGGAGCGCGCCCCGAAGGAAGACTAAGAAACAGAAAAAACTTAATAATAAGCCGGATGTCCACTCAGAGACCCAATCTGAAAGTCGGCAATTACAAAGACGACAGGTGGATAAATCCACAAAAATGGGAAGAAACCAGTGCAAAAAGGCTGAGAACACCCGAAATCAGAATGTCTCTCCTCCTACAGGGGATCGCAGCTCCCCTTCAGCAAGAGAACAAGGCTTGACGGAGGATGAGTGTGATGAACTCACAGAATCAGGCTTCAGAAGGTGGATAATAAGAA
>PVKP010019229.1:0-42837 GCA_004027715.1 Plecturocebus donacophilus
GTGGGCACCTGTTGTCCCTGCTACTTGGGAGACTGAGAAGGGAGGATTGCTTGAGCCCAGGAATGCCAGATCAGCTTAGGCAATATCATGGGATGTTTTCATCAGTGGCATCAACATGGTCACAAACTGGGCAACGCTGGCCCACAACCTCTGCCTCCCAGGTTCAAGCTATGCTCCTGCCTCGGCCTCCTGAGTAGCTGAGGCTACAGGTGCCCACCACCCTCCTTAAGAGTTCTTTCCCTTTTTGTTTTTTTTTTTATATATACGTCAGCTTTATGTGTGGCTGAAAGCCAAGAGCAAGATCCTGAACCTGTACATCTATAGGTGAGCAATTGTAGCTTTCAGTCGTCACACCCAAGAAAACCCAAATGCACTTGATCTGTCTGAAGTAGATTGGAATGCTATATGGAAACTGTGCATGCCTTAAGAGAAGTATCTTAGCAGAGACTGCCAGATTTTTGCAGCAAAGGCATACCTTCTTTAGCAAAATAATGATCAACTGAGGGAAATGGAAAAATCCTAAATTACTGCTTTTAAAAAAGGACATTCAGGTCTTCAGGCTCACGACTAAATAAAATTAAGAAAAAGAACACCTCACATTCTTCTCTTAAGAAATATAGATTATAGATATATGTATATAGATATATGCACATATATCTATGCATATTTAAATGCAAAACTCTTTAAATGCATTGCTCTGAATGTATTTTATTGATTCTGTTAGCTTTTTATTTTGAAATAATTTTAGACTTACAATAAAGTTACAAAAATAGTTTAGACAAGTCATGTGTACCCTTCAGTTAGTTTCCCCTAATGCTGACATCTTACATAATCATAGCATAATTATCAAAGCACAGGAAATTATCATTAATAAAATACCATTAAAATTTTGCAAACTGGGCTATATACGGAGGCTCATACCTGTAATCCCAGCACTTTGGGAAGCTGAGGCGAGAGGATCACCTGAGATCAGGAGTTTAAGACCAGCCTAGCCAACATGGTGACACTCTGTCTCTACCAAAAATACAAAAATTTGCTGGGCGTGGTGGTGCGTTCCTGTAATCCCAGCTACTCAGGAGGCTGAGGCAGGAGAATCAGTTGAACCAGGGAGGTGGAGGTTACAGAGAGCCAAGATCAAGCCATTGCGCTTCAGCCTGGGTAACAGAGCGAGTCTCCATCTTAAAAAAAGAAAAGAAAATTGCAAACTGTTTCACAAACGTCCTTTCACTATTCCAGGATCTCGTCCAGGACCACACGTTGCGTTTAGTTGCTGTATCTCAGCAGTCCCTTCTTCCAGTCTGGGACAGTTCCTCAATCTGTCTTTCATGATCTTGATACTTTTGAAGATTATCAGCCAATTATTTTATAGAAGTATCTTCAATTTGAGTTCATCTTATGTATTCTTATTGTATGCATTTTTGCAAGATTATTACAAAACTGTTGAGGCACCTTTTTAGTGCATCATATCAAGAGGTTCACGACGTTTTTTTTGCATTGCTATGATGTTTACTTTGAACACTTAAGATAATTTCTTCCAGCTATAAAATTGTCATTTTTCATTTTTAAATTAATAATTTCCTGTGAGGGAGTATTTTGAGATTATGCAAATATTCTGATATTCTGTTTCTCATCATATTTCTGCCACTTATACTGACATCATCAATGATTCTTGCCCACAACAATTATTCTGTAGCATCTATTTTCTGTTTCTATTGTTAATTCTACATTTATTCATTGGAATTCTGCTGTAAAGAAGACCTGTTATTTTCTCCCCATTTGCTATTTGTTCAATCATTTATTTAAACTCACATAGATTCATGGGTATTTATTTTATTCTATTGTTTGTAGTCCCATTATTATCATTATTTAATTTACTGCTAAAATTGTCTTAGATTTGGCCTTCGGGAGCTCCTTCGAGTTGACTCATGTATAACATGCCCCCATCACTGTTTGAGAACTTCTATACTGTGTGTCACCACCAGCTGTCTAGTGTCATCTTGGATTTTTACTTCCCCAGCCCTGGAATCAATAATTTTTCTAAGGATCCCTGGTTGCTTTTACTGGAAAATATATTCAGAAATCAGATCTGGGCACTAGGTGTGCTCACTGCTACTCACTTGTTATTGCTTCCAGACCCTCTCAATGAACAGAGCTTAGAAATAGTATATATAGGCCGGGCACGCTGGCTCACGCCTGCAATCCCAGCACTTTGGGAGGCCAAGGCGGGTGAATCACCTGAGTTCAGGAGTTTGAGACCAGCCTTCCCAACAGAGCGAAACCCCATCCCTACTAAGAATATGACAAGTTAGCTGGGCATGATGGCAGCTACTCAGGAGGCTGAGGCAGGAGAATCACTTGAACCCGAGAGGTGGAGGTTGTAGTGAGCCAAGATCGCGTCACTGTGCTCCAGCCTGGGCAACGACAGTGACACTCAGAGAGAGAGAGAGAGAGGAGAGAAAGAGAGAGAGGGAGGGAGGGAGGGGAATATGTGTATACATACATATATATGTGATGTACCGACATATACATACACACACATATTTTTAGTTCTATGCCTAGCTGTGTGTGTGTGTGTGTGACCACAGTTCATACTAACACCAATCCAAATGCCACAGAGTTTATTTGGATAAACTCTCTCCTTTCCTTATTTGTATCTTCTTTCTTGGACAATGGGAAAGCTGGCTCTCATTATCCATAATATATTTACTTATTTGCTCAATTCTGATGCACAAATAGCTTTAGAATTGCTAACACATGCTCCTAGGAATAACAATTTTACTACGTAGAGTACAATATTTGTGCACAGTTCTTTTTGCATTTAGTTGCTGTATCTCCTTAGTCTCCTTTATCCTTAGATGAGTCTATCCTTAAAAATTAGTCAAGATACTCTTTTCCCGAAGTTAATTAGTTTTTTTTCTTCCTTACCCTCTTTAACCTCGTTTTGTTGCTCATCTGTAATACAGGTGCGTTAGTTTATTACTCTCTGTATTTCTTTTGGGTACCTCCCATTCTAGTTGGCTTCATTTATTTAAAACTGAATATGTGAAGCATTATTATGGCTATAAAAGTAAGAACACAAAATGTTATATGTACTTAGAGAAGCATCACTCCCCCTCAGGCTTTCCATTCCACTCATTCTCCCATTTTTTTTTAATACTCTATTCCATATCACCACTTCCTCCAACCCTGTGGGTAACTAGTCTCATTAGTTTCTCATTTATCATTCCTGTATTTCTTTTTGTATAAAGGGACAGATATGTGGATAGTTTGTTGCATGTCCTTCTTTCTTATATGAAAGGTAATAGATTACAGACTCACGCCTGTAATCCCAGCAATTTGAGAGGTCGAGGCAGATCGATCACTTGAGGTCAGGAGTTCAAGACCAGCCTGGCCAACATGGCAAAACTCCATCTCTGCTAACAATACAAAAATTAGATGGGTGTGCCCATTTTCTAATTGGATTGTGTTTTCAATTGAGTTTTGACACTTTTTAAAATATAGTCTAGTTAGGAGTCTTTTGTAAGATATATGGTTTGGAAATATTTTCTCCCTGTCTATAGCTGATTTTTTTACACTCTTAACAGGGCCTTTTACAGAAAAAAACATTTTCAATTTTCACCAAGTTGGGCAACTTATTCTTTTTCTTTTTATGGATCATGCTTTTGTTATTATGTTTTAACATTTACTGAGATTCTTGAATATGTTGGCTGATGTTTTTCATTGGTTTTGAAAAATTCTTAGCCATTATCTCTTCAAGTTTTGCTTATGCCTTGTATTTTCTCACTTCTCTTTCTGTATCTTAAATTATTTGTATACATCTGTACATAATTATGTTTAAACTTGTTTTTATTCTTTTTTGTTTCCTGTTGTCAGTTTGGGGTTTCTTCTACTTATTTGTCTTCCAGTCACAATTCCTATTTTATGAGGTTAAACAAACAGGGTTTGGGTTTTTGTTTTGTTTTGTTTTTGCCTTGAAAAATGAATTACGTTTATATATTTTAAAAAATAATTTCAACTTTTATCTGAGATTCAGGGGATACATGTGTAGGTTTGTTACGTGGGTATGTTTCATAAGGCTGAGGTGTGGGGTCTGACTAATCTTGGCATCCAGGTACTTAGCATAGTACCCAGTAGTTTTTCAACCCTTGCTTTCATCCCTCTTCCCTTGTAATCCCCAGTGTCTGCCTTTATATCTGTGCATACTCAATGAACATGCTGTATTTGGTTTTCTGTTCCTGCATTAATTTGCTTAGGATAATGGCCTCCAGCTCCATCCATGTTGCTGCTAAGGACATAAGTTTTTTATGGCTGCATAGAATTCCATGGTGTATATGTACTACATTTTCTTTATCCAGTCTACTCTTGATTGGCACCTAGGATGAGTCCATGTCTCTGCTATTGTGAACAGTGCTGCAACGAACTTATGAGTGCAAGTACCTTTTTGGTAGAATGATTTTCCTGTGGATACGTAACCAGTAAGGTGATTGCTGGGTTTAATGTTTGTTCTGTTTTAAGTTCTTTGTGAAATCTGCAAACTGCTTTCTACAATGGCTGAACTAATTTACATTCCCAACAATGGCGTATAACCCAGACTGATTTTGTAATTTGTCATTATTTTACCTTTTATTTCTAGAATGTATATTTTATTTCTTTTTGTATATTTCAATTCTCTAGTGAAAATTCCATAAGTTTATGTATTTTATCCATATTTTTCTCTAACAAAATAATCATAGTTATTATCAAATATTTGTTTGCTAACCTTAAAGTCTGGCTCATCTAGGGATCTCTTTAAAAGTTTTTGATTATTGATTACATGGCTTCTTGCTCTTCTTGTGTCTAGTAATTTTTTATCATATGGTAGATATTGTGTAAGTAGACAATAGGAACACTAGATGATGTTGCTTTCCACCAAAGGGGTTTCTCCTTTAGGTAGATCACGTGAGCGGATTTTCACCCACTTCACTGTCCTTTACCCCTACTTTCACATCTCCTCACATACTGACCATAGTAAGCATTCTGATTCTTTCATTTTGATAAATTCTTCTAAATTTTCCCTTTTCCTCTCTCTCTATGTCAATTTTATTCTTTTTTTTTTTTAATCAATAATTCACTCCTTAATCGGTCATCTCTCTACATTTTAAAAATAAACTAAAATCAGTATAGAGTAAAATAAGTGCCAAAGTCAAACTACAAATAAAGAACTTCTGGAATCCTGCCAAATACACAGGGAGGAATAGCTGTATTAGTCCATTTTCATGCTACTGATAAAGACATACTCAAGAGTCGGGTGAAATAAAAGGCTTAGGCCAGGCGCAGTGGCTCATGCCTGTAATTACAGCACTTTGGGAGGCCCAGGCGGGCAAACCACAAGGTCAGGAGTTTGAGATCAGCCTCGCTAACATAGTGAAGCCCCATCTCTACTAAAAATACAACAAATTAGCTGGATGTGGTGGCAGGCACCTGTATTCCCAGCTACTTGGGAGGGCTGAGGCAGGAGAATCACTTGAACTTGAGAGGCGAAGGTTGCAGTGACCTGAGGTCACACCATGACACTCCAGCCCAGGCAATAGTGTGAAACTCTGTCTCAAAAAAAAAAAAAGATTTAATGGACTTACAGTTCCACATGGCTGAGGAGGCCTCACAATCATGATGGAAGGCAAGGACGTGCAAGTCACATCTTACATGGATGGCAGCAGGCAAAAGAGAGCTTATGTAGGAAAACTCCCATTTTTAAAACCATCAGATCTTGTGAGATTTATTGACTATCATGAGAACAGCACAGGAAAGACCTGCCCCCATGATTCAATTACCTCCCACTGGGTCCTTGCCACAATGCTTGGGAATTCAAGACAAGATTTGGGTGGAAACAGCCAAATGATATCATTCCACCCCTGGCCCATCCCAAATCTCATGTCCTCACATTTCAAAACCAATCATGCCTTCCCAACAGTCCTAAGAGGTGGGTTCCCACGGTCTTGGGCAGCTCTGCAGGGTACAGCCTCCCTCCCAGCTGCTTTCATGGGCCGGTGATGAGTGTCTGTGGTTTTTCCAGGCACACAGTGCAAGCTGTCAGTGGATCTACCATTCTGGGGTCTGGAGGACAGTGGCTCTCTTCTCACAGCTCTGCTAGGCAGTGCCCCGTAGGGACTCTGTGTGGGGGCTCCAACCGCACATTTCCCTTCCACGCTACCCTAGCAGAGGTTCTCCATGAGAGACCTTCTCCTGCAACAAACTTCTGCCTGGATATCCAGGCATTTCCATACATCATCTGAAATCTAGGTGGAGGTTCCCAAACCTCAGTTCTTGACTTCTGCCCACCCACAGGCTCAACACAACATGTTAGCTGTCAAGGCTTGGGGTTTGCACCCTCTGAAGCAATGGCACAAGCTGTACCTTGGCCCCTTTTAGTCATGACTGGAGTGTCTGGCATACAAGACACCAAGTGCCTAGACTGCACACAGCACGAGGACCCTGGGCCTGGCACATGAAACCATTTTGCCTCCAGGCCTATGATGAGGGGGACTTCTGAAAAGGTCTCTGACATGCCCTAGAGGCATTTTCCCCATTGTATTGGTGATTAACATTTGGCTTCTCGTTACTTATGCAAATATCTGGCTTGAATCTCTCCTCAGAAAATGGGATTTTCTTCTCTATTGCATTGTCAGCTTACAGATTTCCCAAATTTTTATGCCTGTTTCCCTATCTTTAACAGCAACCAACTCACCTCTTCAATGCTTTGCTGCTTAGAAATTTCTTCCACCATATACCCTAAATTATCTCTCTCAAATTCAAAGCTCCACAAATCTCTAGGGCAAGGGCAAAATGACACCAGTCTCTTTGCTAAAACATAACAAGTCACCTTTGCTCCAGTTCCCAACAAGCTCCTCATCTCCATCTGAAACCACCTCAACCTGGATTTCATTGTCCATATCATTATCAGCATTTTGGTCAAAGCCATTCAACAAGTCTATAAGGAGTTACAAACTTTCCCACACTTTCCTTTCTTCTTCTGAACCCTCCAAACTGTTCCAACCTCTGCCTGTTACCCAGTTCCAAAGTCGCTTTCATATTTTTGGGTATCTTTTCAGCAGCATTCCACTTTCCTGGTACCAATTTACAGTATTAGTCTATTTTCATGCTGCTGTGATACAGACATGCCCGAGACCGGAAAGAAAAAGGGGTTTAACGGACTTATAATTTCACATGGCTGAGGAGGCCTCATAATCACGGTGGAAGGAAAGGAGGTGCAAGTAACTTCTTACATGGATGGCAGCAGGCAGAAAGAAAGCTTATGCAGGAAAACTCCCATTTTTAAAACCATCAGATCTCATGAGACTTATTCACTAACACAAGAACAGCATGGGAAAGACCTGTCCCCATGATTCAGTTACCTCTCACTGGGTCCCTCCCACAACACCTGGAAATTCAAGATATTTGGGGGAAGACAGAGCCACACCATATCAATAGCCAAGTGCAACAGGAAGAATTTTTCACCCGGGCCTTGATTCTTTTAGTATTATTTTTATAAGGTGAACATCCTCATCTGAAAGAATGTCATAAGGAAGGAGATATAATTAAAGAAATAATGATAATTATCAAAGATCTACTGTATGTCAGGGACAATGCTAAATATTTAATGTTTCTTACGTTATTTAACTTTCACAACAACTCTTCAAAGCAATTTTTCTTTCTAGTGATGGTAAATGAGCCTTCCTAATTTTTAAGCCTGCAGTGATTGTTTCCGAGCTGGAGTACAAGCCATTCTCCAAAGGCTATTCTTCTTTCTCTTTATTCTAGAAATGATTTAAATTCTTATTGTTTATGAAAAATGGTCAGTACTTTAACGCACTTGGAGTATAAAACAAACAGGCGCTCTTTAGATAGAGGTGGAAATGTGAAGCTGGTACACAACCACATCAGCATTAAATAATTTACGTGTATTTCTCTAGACAGAATCACTTCAGGACTTTAAGTATGGGCATAACGACACCTATATTTTAGGAAGTCTCCTTTTGTAGCAAAGTGAAAGATGGCTTGAGGTAGCAAGACACTAGCGATTAACAAAGGAACAGGTTAGTGTAACAAATCATGCAAGAGTTAAGAAGCTACTGTGCTAGACAAAAGAAATAGAAACAAAACGGTGCTATGAAAGAGATGTTATAGGTGGACTTAGAAACTTACTGAACATGAGCATTCAGGGAAAGAGACGACTCAAGAAAATGGTGGTGTTTCAAGACTTGTTGACTGGACAACTCACAGAGAGATGAAAATCAAAAAGGGCAGGTTTGGAAAATAAAGTTTGAAGAAATAATGGACATTTGACATCAAATTTTATAAATACTTGTGATATAACTATTATGAATAATTTGTTCTTCACTTCCACAAAAGCTACAATGATATTAATTAAATTGCAATAAAAAAACTTGATGAAACATAATTGCATCTGATGGAAAAGATGACTGATGTAGCTTTCATTTCTTTTCCTGAAGACATTTTATGATGTCATATTACAAAATGTTAAGTCATAGGATAATATGTTGGGAAGGACTTCTTGCAATCACATAAAACTTTTGAATTGTATTATTTTAGTTCCCAGAAAGCAGCTTTCCATGACTATAATACTTCCATCAGTTACAAGTTTAAATGTATTTGTAATGAGTTAGGAATGTTGGTGGGCCAAGGGTGAATGAAAGGGATAGAAGTGAGTTGGCAAAAAATAAATTTAAATATTCCTTCTAAATTTGCTTCTTTGTTTAATAACGATATCCCTTCTTGAGTTAACTGCGTCCATAAAGACTTCCTCTCTTTCACTTCTCAGAGGGACTCATTATCTCAGATAGGAAATTCTTGGGAGCATCAAATTCTCTAGGTATTTCCCCCTAGTTTCCAAGAGAAAATATTAGGCCAAGAGATAGTAATACAAGCTAAAAACTGAGTCTAAGCATAGAAAGCAATTCTCAGGAGGAATAGTTCATCTGATCATGCCAAGAAGTTTGTTGGCATACAGAATTAATATTGATTAATTTTGAGTACACATCTATGTGTTTCAGTATTTCTGTTTAAAGAAAAAAATAGTTGTATGTCATTTGTTTATAAGCTAATGGAGATGATAATATCATCATTGTTTCTAGCTAATATATGCAATCTCTACTTGTATAGTTCGTGGTATTAAGATGACATGATTTTAATAATGTTTATATGTAAAACATAGTATTTGACATAGTAATGACCAGATATTTTCTGTTTTATTGATAAAAGTACCTGGAAATGGTCACTGAAGTTAGTAGACCATATAATATTACAATTTAAATAACATTTTAAATGTACAAAGTGCATTTATATGTTGCATCTCATGTGTATCATCATCTAAAACCTTTGGCTGCAGAGGTAAAAATGTAAAATTTATCTCCCTTAGAAGTCTTTGATAGTTAACTATGGAACATATGCTTCTGAGATGCAGTTGCTTCTGTTTTACCTTTTGACTATAACAGATAATCAAGTGATCTGAAACAACTGCATACCATTGTTTACTACCTTTTTTAAAAACCAAAACTTCTTAATTTATTCTTACTTAGCTGATGTCATTTGTCAGTCAGATTGTAACTCTCTTAAAATAATTTTATACCATATTTGGCAATTTGAGATAAAATTGTTATAATATTTTTGGCCTATTTTTTGTATTAATTTTAAATGTAAAAAATCAATCTCTTTTCTTTTTTTAATTCACCCTCCTCTTGATATATCTATATTTGTCTTAACTAGAAAATATTCAGGTTAAACTTCATTGTTAAGGATCTTAAAACTGCATAGAAAATTAATCTTAAGTAAACAAAATGGTAAAAGCACTTTAATAATAGCACTTCTTTGCAGTGCATGTACTAAGCAAGTGGTAGGGGATATATACAGACCACAAAAAGAAACCAAAGCACACATAGATCCTGGTACACCTTTTCTGTAACTCTAGGTTCTGCTCTGAACTAAGTAGAAAGTGGCCACTTTTGGTACCTTTACGCTTATTACCAAGTACTGGTCTTGATGAAAATACTCAGTGAAGACTCAGTACTCTCTTTTGTCTCTCTCCTGGGTGAATCTGCAGTGTGTGTGTGCACACCTGTGTGTGTGTCTGTGTGTGCTGGAAGAGTGATATTTCCTCTGAGACCATACACTCTCCCAAACCTTGTTAGGGATAATTAGTGAAGGGAGTTTGTGAAAAGGAAGTTTTACTCCATAGGGTGATCAGAAAAGGAAGTATCCAATCCCATATCAACTCGGAGACCTATAAGGAGATCTTCCCTCTCAGGCTTGAGTCTTTAAGTGTTTCCTACACTGGGTGTGCATCGGAGACCCTCCAGCTTCCCTCATGCTGCACCTTTTCTGGCTCCTTATCTGGGGCTGAGAGGTGGAGTATGTGGATGCACCTCACAGCTGCACCTCAGGCGGCATAACAGTTGTGTGCTCATCAACATTCTCTCTTCATCCGCTCAGATTCAGCTCTGCTAGGTACTACTACCCCTTTGTCTTTCTCCCATTCTTTTGGATTTTCTAAATGTCATCTTTCTCCTCTGCTTGTCTGCACTCTGGTTATCCCATTTGGAATTCCAAGTGAAGTCCCAAGAAAGAAGCAACACACGTGTCATTTCTGAGGTCGCAGCCATATTTGGTAAGTTAATGATCCTGTGTAGCAAGTAATGTGACCTAGGCCTCTAAACTACCCATGATCTGGTTTCCCTAGAACCTTAGGCTATGGCCAAAATCATGGACAATTCCATGAATTATGCCAATACCTCACAGTCTGACTGTCTATGTACTTTATTTACATAGATTTGGTTAAATTATAACGATTGTGGTTTAATATCATTAATGTTGGGCGGAAGCTAGAGAGAAATTTTTGAGTTCATTAGTGGAGTTCTTACCAAAAAATTAATTTAGAAAGTAGAACCTACTGAACTGGAAAATCTTAAGAGTAAAATTATGAACTGTGGTTCAGCACTGCATGAGAGTATGTTGAATAATGAGCTCTCACTAACTGTGAGTGGTAAGTATTGATACTCGGACTTTGAACTCCAACATGGAGAGTCAATGAAAGCAACATAAAATATTCTTCTGGGTTTCTCATGACTTTGAATTTACCTCATTTTCCATTTGGTACAGAATGAGCAGCCTGTCTAGCTATGAAGTGTGTCCACATGTTTCTTAACCCTGGGACTTCATAATCCATTCCTCCAAACTATCTAAGCAGTAAATCCCCATTCTGGTTCTTTATAAGCTAATTAGCTAATAGTTGGTATTGGAGTATTATTTGGTTCAGTTTTTTAAAAATATTGTTAAGTTTAAATTACCTGGTCATAGATACAGAAGTTACTCAAGAAAACAAGTTTGTCTTGTTTTCCAAAACAATAGAAACACATTGAAATGCCAGAATCTATCAGCTGCATGACTAATTAAATAGTTAATGTGTGTGGCTCTTGTGAGAAAACGTTCACGTCACTGTGTTTAGAAGCCATTCTATTGAATTCAAATATGAATAGACATACACATATCATGTAAAATAATATTCCTGGCACACAAATAAATTATGCATTAGTTATTTAAAGTCCATAAACACAGGAATGCAGTCCTCACAAAGGAAAGGCTTGATAAGGAAGAGTAACGATTGAATTGATGTGACCATAGAAGGAGAAAGGCAGTGAACACATGGCTTAACCACTTTGAATTAGAATGAAAAATTTGTGAGGATAATCCTAGTTTAATAATCTCTGGTTGATTTGAGAAAGAAGAAAAAAAATTGAAACAACGTGGGTTTATTACATTCCACTTTATGGTCCATACACATTCATACACATACAGACAAGTCATAGGGAAAATGCTAATTAGGAAAACTATGGAATGAGACAGTCACTGCCAATCACGGTCGCCTTGTACTTCCTTCCAGTAGGTACAGATGATGCCACACCTAGGCTTATTTTGGCAGAGTTTCTGCAAACTTTAATCTGGCAAATTTTAACTGTATTTCTCATTTTCTGAATAAAAATGTGATTTCTTTCTCTACGTCTTTGCCTGTAATACCAAGACCTACCTACCTTATTCGACTTATAGCCAGTAAGTCTCTTTACATTTAACTTTCTGCAACAAGTCAAAGGACACGAGTTTTAGTCCCAGCTTTACAACTTATTTAGTCAGTGACATGCAGATTTAGTATAATTACTGCGCTGCTCAGCTCTGCAGTGAGAATTGTGATTGAGGAAGTGATCTTTGGAGTGAAATCACAGGGGACCTAGTCGACTCCAGCCCCGTGATCTGGGGCAGGTTATTTAATCACTGTTCATAGCTTAATGTTGAAGAATAAAACGTCCTGGGACTTCTTTGAGAATGAAGTGAGGTAAACTATCAAACAGTTAACATTAGTGCCTTAGCTCATAAGAGGTACATATCAGTTATATTAATATTTAAATAACTTATAATTTATGTTTTTAAAACATTTTGAGATATTTAAAACATAGAAATTTACAAAGACTAATAAAAAAGTGTACTCTACCATTCAGAATCAATAGCTATTCCTAAGGTCATATTTTCTTCCAGATATTTTTAAAGAAATAAAACGTTATAGATAAGATAAAGTCCCAGTCCTTAATCCAATTTTCTCTCTAGAGGCTTCCACTATCATCAGTTTGGTATCTACCTTTCCAGTTTATTTGTACGTACCTATGTGTTCTTTAACCATTATATAACACCATCTTTTAAAATTCCCATTTTACAAGAGGTGGAGGGAAAGCCCTTACTAACAATGCTGGCTCAATTATAAGTACTATTCCTTAGTTCTCAAATCAAAGAGTTGTTTATCCAGCTAGATATTATCACATCCTCCATCACTACTGCAGAAATCTGTTGCAGCCTCTGGAGTGATGATTTTGACAGTCCTTTCATTTCCAGTGTCAACATTTGTGTGTATGTATAGTTTTTTCTGCAAAAACTATGGTGACTTAAATTAAGTGTCAAAGTTTTAATGTATAAAATCTTAAAGCTGTTGCTGCGAACACATGCCATAACATGATTTAATTATGGCAAAGCATTCTCATAACAGTGGATTTGAACCCTAATTTGAGCCTCTATGTACCTGAGAGATACAGAAGATTCACTTTTAAGAGTCACAATGCTATTACTTTTTACTAACTGCTTAGTTTGAAAAATAATAAAAAATATTAGTAAGTGGGACTCTGCCTTTAGTTAATGAACATTATGTAGTACCTTCACCTTAAGACCTAAAATCATCATCAAATAATTAAAAATGTAAAGAACAAAATACTTTTGTTCTATGAGATCATAGGAATCAGCTAAATAAAATATTTGAAGTGGATTCTTTGTGAGAATAAAATGCTGAATATTAGTTCCATTGGGATTGAGTTTAGGGCATTGCCTTCTTTCTGTCTTTTCCATCTGTATGCAAAAGTATTCCCAACATCAGAAAAGTCACTCAATTCCAGGGTTTAAATATACTTTGGTAATGTAAAACATAATTTTATCACAGAGGCCTTGGATAGGCTGAGGATACGGAGGTGATGACATAAGCTTTCCATTGCTGTCTTGTCTGACACATGTATGTCAGGGTCATGCCCACTAAATAAAATGAACAGGATCAGAGATGTAGTTGTGAATAATAATGAAGCAATCTCTTTCCTAAAATTTTGCTTGATCACTTGCACCCTGTTGAGTTTAGGTACGACTCTAGGTTTTCCAGTATTGATGAGACAATATTCAGAATGAGATTTCACCTAATAGCAAGCCTGGCTCTCTGATCCAGAGATACAAACCACTCTTTCTTTTTCTTTTTTTTCTTTTAACAGTCAAGTAGATGAAGTGTTTTTGTTTTTCGTTTGGGACGTTGTCTGGGTCTGTCGCCCAGGCTGGAGTGCCGTGGTGCAATCTCAGCTCACTGCAACCTGCACCTCCTGGGTGCAAGCAATAATAAGACTTCTTAGCCTCCCAAGTAGCTGGGATTCCAAGCGCCCACAACCACACTCGGCTTAATTTTTTTGTATTTTTAGTAGAGATTAAGGTTTCACCATGTTGGCCAGGCTGGTTTTGAACTCCTGACCTCAAGTAATCCACCCGCTTTGGCCTCCCAAAGTGCTAGGATTACAGTCATGAACTACCACGCCCGGCCCAGAGCACCACGCCCAGCCCAAACCACTTTGTCTATCCAGGGTTCATGTATGGCTAGAAAAATTTGCTACTTCTCCATTTAAAAAATTGGAAATTCTGAGTGTTAATTCCTCAGCTTTTGAAAGTAATTTTTTAAATCTCGCCGAATGGGAAAAAAGTGATGCAATCCCAGCACCTTGGGAGGCCAAGGCGGGCAGATCACTAGTCAGGAGTTTGAGACCAGCCTGGCCTATATGGTGAATCCCCGTCTCTACTAAAAATACAAAAATTAGCTGGGCCTGGTGGTGTGTGCCTGTAGCCCCAGCTACTCAGGAGGCTGAGGCAGGAGAATCACTTGAACCCGGGAGGCAGAGGTTGGTTGCGGTGAGCCGAGATCACGCCACTGCCCTCTAGCCTGGGCGACACAGCGAGACTCTGTCTCAAAAAAAAAAAAAACCCTCCCAAATACTATGCTCCTCAGACCAAATAATGATTTCATCTGTACCTATTGAAAGTTTGGGTCAAGCATCCCACATATCCAGGGAAGTTTCCATTCTACTGTTTTACCGGTCATTCAGTTTTGAAGGACTAGATCTGTGCTGCTCGCCGGCACTTGTCTTTCTCTCCACAGGCAATACGTAGCCACAGGGGATGCGAAAGGATAATATGAGTTCTTTCGAAGGCTTCGTCCTGGTGGGCTTCTCAGGCCGTCCCCGCCTAGAGCGGGTCCTCTCTGTGGCTGTCCTCATCTTTTATCTGCTGACTCTTCTTGGCAACATGAGCATCATCTTGCTTTCAGCTCTGGATTCCCGGCTGTACACACCAATGTATTTCTTTTTAGCAAACCTCTCATTCCTGGACATGTGCTTCACCACAAGCTCCATCCCTCAGATGCTCTACAACCTTTGGGGCCCAGATAAGACCATCAGCTATGCGGGTTGTGCCATCCAGCTGTACTTTGTCCTGGCCCTGGGAGGGGTAGAGTGTGTCCTCCTGGCAGTCATGGCATATGACCGCTACGCTGCAGTCTGCAAACCCCTGCACTACACTGTCATCATGCACCCACGTCTCTGTGGACAGCTGGCTTCAGTGGCATGGTTGAGTGGCTTTGGCAATTCTCTCATAATGGCACCCCAGACGTTGATGCTACCCCGCTGTGGGCACAGGCGGGTGGACCACTTTCTCTGTGAGATGCCAGCACTCATTGGCATGGCCTGTGTAGACACCATGATGCTTGAGGCACTGGCTTTTGCCCTGGCAGTTTTTATCATCCTGGCACCACTCATCCTCACTCTCATTTCTTATGGTTACATTGCAGGAACAGTGCTTAGGATCAAGTCAGCTGCTGGGCGAAAGAAAGCCTTCAGCACTTGCAGCTCCCATCTAATTGTTGTCTCTCTCTTCTATGGTACAATCATGTATATGTACCTCCAGCCAGCAAATACTTATTCCCAGGACCAGGGCAAGTTTCTTACTCTTTTCTACACAATTGTCACTCCCAGCGTGAACCCCTTGATCTATACACTGAGAAATAAAGATGTTAAAGATGCCATGAAGAAGGTGATAGGGAAAGGGAGTGCAGAAATATAGGAAGGGGCGATTAAATTTTAGGATTGCCTTTTGACCCATCTTCTATATATGCTGTTACACCTAGCAAATAAAGGAATGTTTTGGCATTGCAGACTGAAGAGACATTTAATGAGATGGGGAATTCAACAGTTTAGTTAGGTCAAGAAAGTATGGGCTGAGAGCAGGGGCTCACGCCTGTAATCGCAGCACTTTGGGAGGTGGGAGTATTGCTGCTTGAGTCCAGGAGTTTGAGATCCACATGAGCAACACAGTGAGACCCTCATCTCTATGAAGAGTTTAAAAAGTTGGCTGGGCATGGTGGTGCATGCCTACAGTCCCAGCTACTCAGGAGGCCGAGGTAGGAGGATTGCTTGAACCTGGGAATTTGAGGCTACAGTGAGCCACGTTCATGCCACTGTGCTCAGCCTGGGAAACAGAACAAGACCCTGTCGAAAGAAAGAAAGAGAGAGAGAGGGAGGGAGGGAGGAAGGGAAGGAAGGAAGGAAGGAGGGAAGGAAGGAAGGAAGGAAGGAAGGGTAAAAAAATGTAATATTCCTCCTGAATTGACAATCACTTGTATTCCTTTCAAGTCCTTCTAAATCAAGCATTCATCACCAGAAGTCTCCAAAATATTGGCCGTGGATATAGACATCAGGCATTTTTGTTCATATGCTAGTTTTTATCACAGTTATTTAGTAGGTCCTCAACAATATATGAAAAGAAAAATCTTAGAAGGACTTAGTAGGTCCTCAACAATATGTGAAAAGAAAGATCTTCGAAGTAGTAGTGAAGAAGCATTTACTTTTTTTCTGGAAAATGAAAATGTGCTTTTATAGTGCCCAATGCTTGAATGAGAGCCAAAATAAATTGTTGGATTATCCAGCTTTAGTACCTCCAACACCATTATCAGCTGTGGATTCTGCACATTTCGAATCATTTATCTTTGAGTTTAATGACATTTATTTTCGATTTTTTGCAGTAGGGAATCAAGAAGAAAAGGAGATAAAGCAAGACCATGAGGTGTTTGCTTCATGTAGAAGGAAGAATTTCGTGTTACTACTCGATCCTTGCTATTATCACTTGTTAATGATAAAATAAAGTAAGGAGTCTTCTTGATTAAAGTGTTTGAAAATTATTATTCTCCACTTTCCCCATATGTTATCAGGATAACCTTGAACAGAGGCAGAGAGAAATAAGATTAATTCTGGGGGGCTGTCAGAATTTTGTGATTGGGTATTCCCCAATTGTGCATTCAGTCATATTTACATTAATGATAGCAGTACCTCAACAGTCATCAGGGAAATTGATTTGAGTGGTTTGTGTCAAATGATGGATGTCTACCTTAAAGGCAAGTATGTTTCTTCAGATCTGACATATCATTTGAATCAACCTCATCTCAAAACTTGGGAAAACGTCTATTATGTTAACATTTCTGCAAATAAAGATTCTAAAATTTGGGAGTATTACTAGCAGCATCGTTAGGAACTTGATAAAAAGTGGGTTTAGCAATTTCTCATTTAAGCTCCCTCAGTGATTTTTAAAAAAGGTCAGGTTAATCTAGAAGCCTTAGAAAATATACCACATAGCTAATGTATTTTCCTCAAAGTATATAATTGTTAGATACAAGGTGCATATTTTCCTCTTTTTGAGCCCTAACTCTTGTGTTTTATCCAGGTGGATTATATTATATTTTATTTAGATTAGTTAGGGTTTATGAGAACTAGTTTTTGGTTTGGTTTTGATTGTGCAAGATATTCTGTTATTTCCATAAGAAGGCAGAAAAATTAGAATATATTTGATTCTTCCTATTTTGTTACATTGAGTAAAATATGATGTTTGGCCATGATGATGTTTATTAAAGGGATCGATTCAGCCAACAGAATTTGGAGACCCATAGCTTAGCATTTTCCATCTCTTCTACTAGAAAACAACTTGTAATATGTCTTACTAGCATGTATATACTACGCATTTCTAAATAAACAAAAATTCTTTTGGAATCATTCTCTTAAAAACAGTGACAATATTAATTTTTTATAATCTCCATACTGTTTAGATATGCATTACTTTAGAATTAATAGGCAGGACAGAAGAATAAGAAACAGAATATATATCTCTCTAGATACATTGATTTTGGAAGCACGCTGTGGATTTTCTGACTCATTTTCTTCAAAACTTAATTTTTTCCCCCACCAGCTTTATGTTAGTCACACTCTCCTCTGAAAAACTTAGAACCACTATGATAGGTTTTAGGGGATAATGAGTGTCAGATCTCAAGGGAAAAATGTCACGATGCTCTTAGTAACATTAGCACAGTCCAGCGCCACCTTTTACTTAGTTTGCAGGATAGTTTATCGAGTTGACATAGTTTGCTTAGGCATAAAGTGGAACAAATCAAATATATTCTAATAGTTCCGCCTGCTCATGGTAATCACATAATACTGCGCATAATTTTAAAAAATCGCAGAAACATTTTTATCCTCTACAAATTCTTCTTTTTGCTAATCTATGACTCATTCTCACAGACTAGTCTTTTACAGAGACAGAGCAGACGGAGGTTTAGATAGAAGGGCTTCAGGATTCTACTCACCGCGCACAGTTGCGTATCTGTTAGCCATGGTGCTTAAACTACAAGAGAAATAAATACTACATATATGCCTCTGTGTGTGCTTTTGTACTCACTGTGATTTTAAATTATGATCTACAAGGGGACAGCTCAGTAAGTGCCTGTTAATCAGATTATCACATCACTTTCCATCTGTTGCCTTGATGGGTAGTACAACAGCCATGAAGCCAACTTCCACCTATTTTATATTTTGTATATTTTCAAGGTTTTCTTCCTCATCCATTCAGCAAATTTATAATGAGCACCTACTAGGCACGAGGCATTGTTCTAGGTACTGGAACAAAATACGCAAAAATACACACCCACAAAATCATCATAGCATTGAGCTTGCATTCTAGTGGAGAAGAAAGAAAACTGACAAATACAGGAAACATGGTCGTAACAGCTTTATAAGTGTGATGAAGGTGAGTATAACAGAGAAGGGTGGGAGGGACTATGAAGGGCTGCAGTTTCAAATGGAGGAAGTCAGGGAAGGCCTTAGAAAGTAGGTTCAAGCAAAGATCTGATGGAGAGAAGCAAGGAAAGCACATCTGTGGGAGAGTGGTCCCAGCAGAGGGAGTAGCGAGCGCAATATTTTTTATCTCAGGAAAATGAGGAGGAACCAGAGAAAGGGATTGAGTGAGCAAGAGGAAGATGAAGAGCAGGTGTATCCTGAAAGAGCAGAAAGTGTTTCCAGAAGGAAGGAGTGATCGACTGTCTAATACGTGACCAGTAGGTCAAGTGAGGTTGGAAGTTTCATGTTGTTAATGGGAGTCACAAATATGCAATTCCTGGAAGCAAGCTTTGCAAAGCCCCCGTCACAGGATGTGTGCTTTCATAAGCTCTTCCTAGTTACTTCCACTCCTCTCATCATAATATCCCCCATCCAATAATAAGCAGTGAGGCCTGGCCTCAGGAGAAGTCAGTATCTCAAGTCTGTCCTCAGGGTTTCTCACTAGTTACCTGTGGTCTCCCCCTGACCCTCTGGTGTGGAACTGCGTGCAGCTCCAGCCCATCAGCACTCAGAGTTCTCACCTGGAGCCAGACACACAGAATCTCAGGGGAACCAAGCTGCTCCAAGCGACTCTGACTTCCCCCAGATCTTATACACATATGTCAAAGTTAGCTTTGAGGTTAGACAGATCCACAGAGAGAAAGGCCGAGTGTTTAAAAACATGGGCTCCCCGGCATAATTGGAATTCCATCTCTGCTTTGGATTTAACCTCTCCATACCTCAGTTTCTTCACTTAAAAATGTGAATAATATTGCCATTCTCAAAGGGTTATTTTGATGTTTAAACGAGTTAATACCTGAAAGCATTTAGAATGGTTCCTGGCATGTCGTAAGCACTGTGTACGTGTTTGTAGCATTGTCACAATATATAAAATATGGTAGTGATAATGAGTCTTAGAACAGTATTAGCCTGAAACAGGCTGATAATAAGTTCAGATGGAAAAAAAATAAAAGAAAAGTAAAAACCATGAAGGAGCACGGGCCCTTCCAAATGATATTATAAAGCTCTATAGTTAAAATAAAGTGGTGTTAGTGCATGACTAGACCAGTGGAATAGAATGAAAACTCCAGAATTAGAGCCAAATATATATGGCAATTCAGTTTATGACAAAGATGGCATCTGAAATAACTAGGTACAAATGGAATCATTGTTATTGGTGCAGGATCATCTAGATCATCATTAAAAAACATGAGATCCTTTCCTTAACACCCAATACAAGAATAAACCCCAAATGGATTGAGGATCTAAATGAAATTGAAAACATAAAAGTATCAAAAGGAAATGGATGAATTCCTCTTGATGGTTGACTAATTTGTCTCCACAACTTTAAAAAAAAATTATGGCATATATATTGTAAACAAAGTCAAAATGCAACTGACAAGAATAGGAGAAAATAGTCATAACATATAGCACAGACAAAGGGCTAATATCTCCAATATGTAAAGAACTATTGAACGAGGAAGAGCCAGAGATGAAATAGAAAAATGGAGAAATGACACCATCAACAAACCAGACAAAATCGTCCCTATTTGAGGCAAGGGTGACCTGCATGACACCGTTTTGATCAGTTATTTTATATGGGTAGCCACTGGAAGACAGAATGAACTTGGGAAGGTCAGTTTTCTTTGTCTAAGGCTGGGAAATATGTCTTATATTCTTATATTTCTTTCTTTTTTTTTTTTGAGGCGGAGTCTGGCTGTCCAGGCCGGTGTGCAGTGGCATGATCTCGGCTCACTGCGACCTCCACCTCCCAAATTCAAGCGTTTCTCCTGCCTCAGCCTCTGAGTACCTGGGATTACAGGTGTGCCCACACATCCAGCTAATTTTTATATTTTTAGTAGAGACGGGGTTTCACCATGTTGGCCGTAATCCACCCGCCTCTTAATGGGAGCCAGCATCTTCAGCCTGTCTGCTGTTGCAGAATTTCTTTTACAGAGAACACAACTGGCTCACCTGCCTTATTAATATACAGTTTGATTCTAATTTTCAGCAAATTTGCGAGACAGAGACATATGAAACAGGATGTTCTCCCTCATTACTTTTCCTTTCCACAGTGCGTTCATCATTTACAAAATGAGATAACTTATTTCCACTTAATAATTTTTGCTAAACATTCAGTGCAAAGAATAATATAAACATATTCCAAACAAATACAGGAATCAGAATGAGATAAATATTTCTAAGTATTTCTTCAGCTCTCTCACTAAAACATTCACACATTCCTAGGTTTTCACAAACTAGAACACTATTTCTAAGGCCACTAAGAACTGTAAGGTTCTCAATCTCACAGCTTTCCAAGTTTTCCTGTACATTTGTATCTAGCTTCCATTCTTGAATCTTTACTTTTTGGGGGCCTAGCTGGACCCTGCGCTGAACCCTCCATATACCCAACGTACAGGGATAAGATACCAAGATTACATTTATGAAAATGCCTAAATTCTTCCAGAATCATGCCCACTCTAATTTGAGGGGCCGTAATTAAAATTGGTTGAGTCATAATATCAGTTCCTGGAAATCCATCTAATCCAAGAATGCTCCACGTTTTATCTGAGCTTCAACATACTAAACGTAATAATGTTGCTGACCTTCCCATCATAAAAGGGAAAATATAAACTAAGAATGAGGTTTAATTTCCACTGCAAATTAGTCCTTGCCTGAGAGCATGTTATGTTCTCAGGTAGCATTAAATCAAGCACAAATACCCATGCACATTTGTGTCCGTAGCCCAGACCCTTTTTTGTTTTGCTCTGATATACTGTTTTCAAATTCTGTATTCACCTTGCAGTGACTTTTGACTGATTATCTCTAAGCCTCTGACCACAGACCTGTAAATTTTTACATAGTCGCTCAGATATTTAACACTTGTGTTTCCTGATGTACTATTAAAGGTTTGTCTTTCTCAATGCCCAGTTCCCCCTTACATACAAAGTTCTTCCTGACAGCTAAGCCTGAGTGATCCAACCTCCAAGGATACTCAAGAAAATACTACTGTAGCCAAGCCTATTTCATTCTGATATAAGGAGAGGTAATTGATTAGGTGGTCAGAAATTAATACATGATATTATAATTATATTGTTTCAAGAGATCTTTCTCTAGTAATCAAGTAAGTAGTCCTCTGAGAAATTAGGGTAAGCGGGAAGTGTTGAGTTTGGCAAGAATCATACTTAAGATTAATCAAAGAGGAGAAATTAAATGAACCAAAATGTAGATTCATAGCATATCTAAGTTTCCCAACAAATTATGTAAATTTAGGAAATTTTGTCTAAGCCTCCATTTCCACATTAAAAAAATAAAGTGTAGCAATTTTATAGGGCATTGTAAGGATAGTAAACATTGATATTATGTTTACTATTATGACAATATTATTATTAAACTACAGATTCTTCCCTGTTTCCAGTCCTTTGATAACTGAGCATTAGTATTTCTCAATTTTTCACTTTAAGGACTACTGAAATACTTTAGTTTATTTATCTTGGTTAATTCTGGAAACTAAAGATTTGTCTTTATTTTCTTATTTGTTTAGCCCTCTGTTTTTTTCAAAATACTATTCCTATTATTTAAATTATCTATTATAAGCATTTATGGGAAAAAAGAAAACATTATAAACATTTCCCCTGACTAATCCTACCCTCATGCTCACTCTCACTTTCAGAGACAAACACTGATATTAGTTTGGGAAGGTTTTAAGTAGTATACATTATTCCTTGTGGATTACATCTTAACCTTTCTACCTGGTTTATCTGATGCCCCTTTCTTCTCCCTTCACAGCTATCAGCCTCTACCCTCTTCAGAGTGCCCACAGGAAGGAGCTAATAATGTTCTTATTTATTCTTGTTCACTCTCATGTAATTCCATGCAGGCATACAATACATACAGTTATACTGAGAGCATTTTAGTTATTGTATATGTAATTAAGATCAAGTTATTCTTTTTTACATCTTCATTTTCTTACTCAGCAACATCACAGGCAAATACTTCTGGATTAGATTAATTACTTAGTCAATTTCCTGTTGAGAAAATAACTTCTTTCTCTACTCTGGCCACCACAAACATTACTACAATAAAAATTGTTGTTTCTATGATTTATGTACCAGTAAATTTTATTCCATAGGATATATTTTCATGAATGGCATTGCTATGTTAATGAATAGAGTATTATTTTCAAGATTAACTGCTCTATTTATTTCTGAAATGTCAGTGACACTTTGAATTTCTACCCATAATTTATGAGAGTGGCCTTTTCCCTTCGGCAACATTAAAAATAGGAGTTACTACTAGTGACGTTGTTTTTTCAATCTGATAAGTGACTTATCATTACTACTTTAATATATTTGTCTGAATATTTGGGAATTTAAAATCTTATATAGATTTGCTATTTTATTATTTAGTATTTTTTTCAATTGTGATATTTGTATTTTTCTTGAGCTTTATAAAAACTCTGTATTATATAGATACCGACCTTTTTTATAACCATGAATATATTTTCTCATATCTACTTATCCTTGAAAGCTGATAAAACTACATATTAGAATGTGTAAAAAATTAGAATGTATAAAAACAAATCTTGGATGGAAAAAAGTATAGAAAAATATAAATCATTTTTTTGATCTTGGGAAAAAAATCTAGGAAATTACATTGAACTGAAGAAGAGTTTTTTTAACTAAGCCTAGAAATTCAAAATCTATGAAAGAAAAGAGACCTATTTAGATATGTCACGAAGAAAACTACTTTATGTAAATCAAGGTAAAAATATTAACTGGAAGCCTGTTTTATTACATAGATACTGATCTCGAGATTTCAGAGTAAATGGACAGTTTTCTTTTCTGTGGCTTGAAAGAACTTGCTTAGTAAAAAGGAAATGGACACTCAGTTTGATGGCACAAAATCCAGACTTTATCTGATAAGGTATTTTAGTTCCTACTGTGATTCCCAGAGAATTGAGCAGACAATTCCCAGAGAAAGGGCATTAGGAAGAAAAGCTAAAGTAAAATGAAATAAGTCACAGAGATCTCCTCGTTCTCTCTTCCCATCAGATGCCATGGTCAATGACCGTAAACCACATGAGGATTGTTAGCTTCCCCTGTAAGCCAGAGCTCACCCAACATTCATAAATAAAGTTTCCTATCCCTCTCATTTATTTTGTAAACCCGGTGAGAAGAATTCTGGAAAGACCAATAAATACCTTCATACTTGCTAATACAGTATCAGAAAAACATTTCTGATCTTCTGTAATGCTTTATACCTATTCTCATATTTTCTAAATTAAACCTGAATGGAGAGCTCATAATTTACCATTTACAGAGTGAAACAAGAGAAAAGTGAACAAACGTGACCATATCAGTTTTACAATTAATATCTTGCCAAGAGGTTGCTGAATCAGCATTCTTCCCGTTCATCCTACATGAATTCAAAGCTTCTTGGACACACAAATCATCCTATCACTAACGCTTAAGATAGAGGTAGGTAGAACACATTTCTGAAATTTATTATATAAAACCTGCTAAAATTTGGGTGTTTTGAGCACTTATGGACTCTTTATCATTATCTCACTTAGAAAATTTTGACTCAGCCTCAGCTTCTTAATTCCATTTATTTGTTTGATACTGCCATTTGCAATGTTTTGTTATCTCTACTGGAAATTAAAACTTTAGAGCAGAGCAGTCTTGGATTTGAACCTTCTGTCTGCCATGTGCTAGCTTGTGAAAATAATATCTCTGAACCTCTAAATTCAGATTTCTATCTGAAAAATTAACCTTTTGTGAAACAGACAAAAAACTGACAAACTTTTCTGTCTCATCTAAGCCAAACTGCAATGTTGTATGTGAAAAAAATTACTCCTAGTATTTATGCTTACACTCCAGCAGGAACATGGGTTCACTGTAGTATTTTTAAAGCTTTTCACACGTTCTCAGAGGTATGATAATTACAGAAAACCTAGAAGGAAACAATTGTTACATCAAATGGAAAACAGAAAACTCTGCTGTTAAAATAGAGTAAACTGCTTCCCAACACCATGGAGTAAACTGCCCGATTGTGAAGTGACTTCGTAGCAGCATCTAAACCACAGCTCCTGTCATACTTCTTATCTCAATGCTTGTTCCGTAGTAAACAGCTTAAAATGAAGTTTTCAAGCTTTGTTGAACCTCATCATTCTGAATCCTTTGTCAGCCATGTGCTGAAAAACTTCACTATGTAGACAGATAGATCAGATGATAGATGCAGTGCCAACTAATATGCAAGCAAATGGACGCTGAATTAAAAGTTCTAAAAATCCAAATAACCTTTTCAACTGTTGCTTTTTACAATACTCACTTTTGTTTTTGCTTTGTGTGTTTTGTTTATCTGAGACAGGATCTCTGTAGCCCACACTGGAGTGTGGCGATGCAATCACGTCTCACTGCGGCCTCAACTTCCTGGGCTAAAACAGTCCTCTCACATGAGCCTCCTGAGTAGTTGGAACTACAGGTGCATGCCACCACACCCAGCTAATTTCGTATTTTTGGTAGAGACAGGGTTTTGCCATGTTGCCCAGGCTGGTCCTAAACTCCTGGACTCAAGCCATCTGCCAGCCGCGGCTTCCCAAAATGCTGGGATTACAGGCAGGAGAGACTGCACGTGGCCTGATACTCATGTTTTCTTACCTGCAGTTGTAACATAGTTGCTATGCTGTCTGGTCCCTTTTGTCTCACATTATTAAAATATGTTTCTATGTTGATCAAAGGAAAGCTTGTTACTGAAAATGAGAATGATATCCTCTGAAGATGCTGTAAACAGAATTCTTTTCAGGACCAGAGGAACAGATTGTGTGGGCTTTTGAGGCCTCAGCCATGACTGGGCACCATCGGCATAGGTGTAATCAGGTAAATAATTGGTTAGCCTACTTGCAAGGATTTCAGAGATACAAGTTTCCTACTTGTTTCCATTATTAGCAAGTCCTTCCTATCCAATGATAGTGATAAGAATAACAATTCAAATTATTTGAATCTTCTGTGTGCAAAATAATATTTCAACTTTTTTTTTTTTTTGAGATGGAGTCTCGCTCTGTTGCCCAGGCTAGAGTGCAGTGGCATGATCTCGGCTCACTGCAACCTCTACCTCCCGGATTCAAGTGATTCTCATGCCTCAGCCTCCTGGGTAGCTGGGATTACAGGCCTGTGCCACCACACTGGGCTAATTTTTGTATATTTAGTAGAGATGGGGTTTCACCATGTTGGCCAGGCTGGTCTTGAACTCCTGACCTCAGGCCAGCCAAAGTGCTGGGATTACAGGCAAGAGCCACCATGACCAGCCATTTTTCAACTTTTTAACAAATTTTCCTTTTTAAGAGTGGACATGTATTGAGGTTACTGGATGTTTGAAACATGGGGAAATTTTGCCCCAAAAGTGAGCAAAGCAGAATATAAGAATGAGTTGCACTGCAGTCTCCCCAGCACTTTCATTCTACACTGCCGTCTGGCCCTCTGTTGCCATTCCCCCTGCCTTCTCCAATGCTTGTATTGTATTTTCCCTTCTTCGTACCTTCAAGTGCTGTGGATCATGGACATTACGTATAACAGAAGTGCATCTAATACATTTGTAATTGCTAAACTTCAGTGAGAAAGGCCGAGAAATTAATTGCATTCCTCCCTTCTATAATTTTCATTAGTCAGGGCTTCTTGGACAGTTTGTTTTGGCAGAATTCTAGCAGAGAAATGCCAGATACAGGGCTGGTTAGGGAAGGCCACTGGCCCCAGTTAGGAGAAAGCATATGCAATACCCTCAGTGATGAAGTTTCTCTTTACAATAATTTGAAAATTATTTCAATCTCCAATATTACAGCTAGAGAGATCTTATAGCTTATCACCTAAACATGAAGGCTTACAACTTATCACCCAAACATGAACGCTTATAACTTATCAACCAAACATGAACCCTTCTGAAGACTGAGGGGTTCTATTAGTAACTGTGTCAGAACAGCAGGAGTAAACTCGCAGTCCTGGGCAAACTGAGACATGCAGTCACCCTAATTATATAGAGAGGGTATTTTCCAACACTTGTTAACTCAAGGAAATTGTGAACTTGTGAAATCTCTTTCTATGGATTTCATTTGTTCTGCTTTTCAGAATTCCTATAATCAATGGCAACTCTCTCTTTTTTTTTTTTTTTTTTTTTTTTTTTGTCAATAAGATGCCTAAAGTCCAATGCCCCTGCATTCCAGTCTTTAGAAAATGTCCATGTAGATTAATGTAGATTCTGTTTTAAAAATCTGTAAAGAGGTAAAAGCCTAAATTCATGTAAGAATTTTTACAGTATTGAAGTCTAAAGCAATGCTTGTCTTTATAGTAAAACGTAGAGTATGAATGTGTTATCACTTAAAGTTGTTATATAATACATAATAATTTTTATTAATAATAAAAAGCATTATAATATTTATTAAAAATTAGAAAGAAGAAGTATAAAGTTAAATATTAAAATCTGATTTTTCTCCCTCTTTCAATTTTCATTCTCCAGAAGTAACAACTTTTAACACTTTTGTATACTTTCAGGTAATTTTATACATATATGGATACCGACCAATATCTTATAGTCCCTTATGTAAACACATGGAAATATGCTAAATACATGTTCAGAAACTTGTTTTTCCCTTGAGAATTTGAGTATTTTTGTACATTTATATCTATATCTGAATTTATATCTATATCTGAATTTATATCTATACCACATACCTAACTTTATTGACAGCTGCATAGCACTGGGACTTGAGAGACTATAAAAGTTTTCCCTCCCATTCTATACTGAAAACTATAGAATAAATGAGAAAAATTAAAATACACATTGAATAATAATTTAAAATTTATGATCCTATCCTTAAATTTACATTTTTACACTAATAAAATATAGAGGTTAGCGTTAGTAAGATCGATGACTTTGGCAATTTTCAACTGGTAGCTTTGATTTATATTAGTACCTAGCAAATTTAGGGCTCTGAATAGCCTCTGCCCTGAATGCCTGCGAGTTCCTGTATCATATGATACTTTCATTCACATTGCTGTGTGGCATTATGCCAGGCAGTGTACATTAAAGATGACATTTATACTTCACATCAGATAGTTACTATTACCTCTGTTGTCAAAGTTGCTGGCATTGGAGCTTTGGAGGCAATAAGAAGATACATTTTAACTCGCAGGGCCATTTTTAACACATGCACATGGGATGACTTTCCATTTATTTAAATCTTTCATTTCTTTCTTCAGTGTTTTATAGTTTTCAGTGAACATGACTTTTACTTCTTTTAACAGAGCTCCAAAAGAGGTCAAACCTCTCTATTGGCTGCAAGCCTGCCAGAGTTTGAATATGATGTCACTGAGCTTGAGATCCCCAAGTTAAAATATCATAGACCTGGACTAGCTTACCAAAATTTAGTAGTTTCTCTTGGATAGACCACTTAAATTTGTTTGTTCTGTGCCTTAGCTTTATTTCCAGAGATGCAGAAAAGACAAGTCACAGACCGGGAGAAAATATGTGCAAAACATATATATCATGACCTCTGAGGCCCCTCCTCGGCTGCTGCGACTCCCACTGAGATGCTCTGTCTCACTTCCTACCTACTGGCTGCCCTTGAGAGCAACACCTCCCCCAGTGCCAAGGACATCAAGAAGATCCTGGACAGAGTAAGCATGGAGACAGCTGATGACCGGCTAAACGAGGTTATCAGTGAGCTGAATGAAAAAAATATTGAAGATATCATTGCCCAAGGTATGAGCTTGCCAGTGTGCCTGCTGGTGGGGCTGTGCAGCTCCTGCTCGGTTCTACGCCTGCTGCAGCACAGAAGAAAGATGAGAAGGAGTCATCCGAAGAGTCAGCCTGTTCAATTACATGCCTGGTCTCCTGCAAGTAGAGCCTTTTCACATTAAAAAAAACAACAACTATGTGTGTGTGTGTGTAATATATACAAAGAGCTCCAAAAACTCAACAATAAGAAAACAAGCAAGTCAATTAAAAATTGAGCAAAATGTCTGAACAGATACTTTAACAAAGAAAACATACAAATGGCAAATCAGCATATAAAAAGAGTCAACGTCATTTTTATTAGGAAACTGCAAATAAAAAAACAGGGAGATACCACCACATTCTTATTAGAATGGGCTAAATTAAAATATAAAAAATTGAAAATACCAATTGCTAGCAAGGATGCAGAGGGCAGAACATTTCATTCACTTCTCGTGAGACGCAGAAGAGCACATCAGTATTCTGATCACTGCAATTCATGCCATGACTCACATACATAATTTTCTCCCCTCATGTTAGGGAAGCAGATCTCCCATGGTACTCATGGACTTCTCTTTCTGAGTGGAAATTCACAAGGGTATCTTCTAGTTATCTATTCCAATCTCCCCCACTGTCATCTGCCATCTTGAAGGGCCCTGGTTGCTGACCTGGGGTTGGGACCCAAACCTTCATTTCTAAAGGTCTGCACCCTTGGTAATCATGGCCTTCAGTCTGAAGTCGCTGCACCTGTCTATTCACGTTACCATGGAATACAGGAGGTGGCCAAATGGATCTCTCGCGCTCCACATGAATTATTCTGTGGCCCCATTGTCAAAAGTCAGCCCTGCTTCCTCCTGCTGATCAGGGTCATATTCCCCTGACAGTGTGGTATGGTAGTCATCTATAAACCCCAGGAAGTTTTTTCTGAGCCCATCCTTGAAAAGGAGGAAGTACATGCTGATTGGTCCATGGGCGGGAGAATTGGTCTATGGAGAAAGCGCATGACGATTGGTTCACGGGTGAGTCCAGAAAAAGCACCACCTGACTGGCCAAAAAACACCAAGGAAGTTCTCCCTCTATGTCCTGGACTCCATCTGGAACTGGCAGTCCAGACCCCAGGCTTCAGGCCCTCCTGGGCTTGAAGGTTGGGCCTCACCCCTGTCTGCCTCCTGCCACCATCAGTAAGACTAACCATACTTAAGAGAAGGTATTACACATAGGGGAATGTAGCAGGAAACACACAATACTTAATGGAAATGAAAGTATCATAGAGTGGAACGCTAAAAAGAAGTTAGCAAACATAATAGAATAAATAATCCAATGTTTATCTTTTTCACTGTCTTAGATAAGATAGTAATTTTGACGCAATATTGTAACTTTCTCATTCTTACCTTTCTCTGGATTGTGAGATTTTGGAGGACACATATGTAACACTGATTTATATCCCAAGCATCTTTCACAGTGCCTAAAAATGTTTAATGAATATAAATATATTGCATATCCCAGACTCATTCATCATTATAAGATTTTATGGGAATTATTCCTGAAGGATAAATAGAGAATAGTTCTCCTAGGTACTCTCACTAAATCTCTACTCATCACAACGCCACCTAGAAGTGAGGGGATGACTAGTTGAGCTATACTGGGAAAGTTTCCGATTCGATGGTGTGGATAATAGTGTTGGGTAAATCCCTGGGGCTGCTGAACAGCTCTTGGCTGCAACTGTAAAGAACGGGAAGACAACAGCCACAGGAGCTGACTCACTAGCTCTCCACTGCAGTCAGCCCTTAACTGACTGTTTTCTCTTTTAAGTCAGATAACCCCAGAGAGTGTTCCATTTCATGGATTATAACAAAACTTATTTGAAACTTTTTAATAGCTACATGCAGCATAGGAAGAACATGTTAATCAGTTCTACTCTCCCAAGAGGTGGATCCCTGTGGACATGGAGAAAACAAGATCATTGCTGTTGGTAGCTTAATTCTAGTAATTATTATAATGAGATCTCTAGGGTCCTGTTCTTCCTTCCAACTTTTATAAAGAACTGCAGAAGTTGAAAATCATTTTCCCGCTTGCTCTAGTTTTAAGTATTACCCATTGATGTCATCACTCAGAATCCCTTAAGATTGTTCAGTTATGCAGAGAGAATCACATGAGTAAATATAGCTGTCTTTCAATTTTAGAAGAAAAAAAATGGCCTAAGAAAAACTACTTTTATCAATAAATCGAAACATTTCTCATTCTTTAGTTTCTCCAATCTATAATTCATCTTTCTTTTCTCAACTCCTTCAGAACTTAACTATCAAGGACAATAAGTCATCTCTTAAATGAGCTAGTGGGTTGAGTATTTTTTTTTTTTTTACTTAGAAGGCACAGAAAACATTTTAAAAAATGAAATTAAACTAAAGCTTAATTTTTTTAATTTACTTTCAAAATTTATCTAACTCTTTTAAATGTTAAAGTAACATACAGTTAGAATTATATATTACATTTTCATATGGTTATATGTTAACTTTTTTATTTTTAGAAGACTAGGCAAGGAAAATTAAAAATTCACTTCTTTGAAACTCCAGTTATCTTCACATATTTATGTAAATCATAGTATTTTAGAAATTGAAGAGGAAGAAGTTCTTCCAAGCTCATTCTACAAGGCCATTGTTACTCTTATACCAAAACCATACAAAAGTCAACAAAACAAGAAAACTCCAGGCCAATATCCCTAATGAACATAGATGCAAAAACTCTCAAAAAATATAGCAAACCAAATTCAATAGCACATTAAAAAGATCATTCACTATGATCAAGTGAAATTTGTCCTAGGGTTGCAAGGATGGTTCATCATACACAAATCAATAAACATGATATATCATGTTAGCAGAATCAAGGACAAAAACCATATGACAAAGAAAAGGCATTTGATAAAATTCAACAGGCTTTATGATAAAAACTCTCAAACCAGGTGTACAAGGGACATGCCTCAACACAATAAAGTCCATACATGACAAAATGACAGCTAACATCATACTGAATAGGGAAAAGTTGAAAGCTTTGCCTCTAAGATTTGGAAAAATATAAGGATGCCCATTTTTAGCAATTTATTCAACATAATACTGAAGTGCTAATCAGAGCAAGTAGGCAAGAGAGAGAAATAAAAGCCATACAAATTGGAAAGGAGAATGCCAAATTGTCCCTGAACAGATGACATGATCTTATATATAGAAAACGTTAAAGACACCACCCAAAAAACTGCCAGAATCAATAAACTAATTCACTAAAGTTGCAATATACAAAATCAGCACCCAAAAATCAGTCGCGTGTCTACAGGCCAATAGCAAACTATCTGGAAAAAAATCAAGAAAGCAATCGCATTTATAATTACTACAAAAAAAGATACCTAGAATAAATTTCACCAAGGAGGTGAAAGATCACTACAATAAAAACTATAAAACATTGATGAAATAAATTAAAGGTACACAAATAAATGGAAAGATATCCATGTTCATGGATTAAAAGAATTAACATTGTTTAAATGTCTATGATACCCAAAGCAATCTATGGATTCAACGCAATCAAAATACCAATGATATGCTTCACATTAAAAAAAAAAATCCCTTAATTCATGTGAAACCACACATATCCAAACAAAACCAAACAAAACCAGCCAAAGCCACCTTGAACTGTGCTTTTGAAGTCTTTGAACAAGAAGGACAAACCCGGTGGCACCAAACTACTTGACTTCAAAATATACTACAAAGCAATAGTAACCAAAACAGCATGGCACTGGCATAAAAATTCATATAAATCAATGCAACAAAATAGAAAACCCAGAAATAAATCCACACAATTACAGCCAACTGGTTTTCTACAAATGTGCCAAAAACTACACACTGGGAAAAGGCCAGTCTCTAATAAATGGTGCTGGAAAAACTGTATATCAATACGCAAAAAATGAAGAAGGATAGACGCCTATCTTTAACCACATACAAAAATCAACTCAGAACGGACTCAAGACTTAAATGTGAGACCCAAGATGGCAAAACTACTAGAAGAAAACATAGAAGAAATGCTTTATAACATTGGTGTGGGCAAGGATCTTTGGATAAGACCTCAAAAGGACAGACTACCAAAACAGACAAATGACATTACACCAAACTAAAGAGCTTCTGCACAGCAAAGGAAACAATCAAAAGAATAAAGGGATAACCTATAGAATGTGAGAAAATATTTGCAAACTATGCATCTGATAAGGGGTTAAATATTCAGAATATATAAGGAACTCGAACCACTCCATAGCAATAATAATAATTATTATTATTAATTATCTGATCATGTCTTTAAAATAGGCAAAAGATCTGACAGACATTTCTCAAAAGAGGATATATAAATGACCCACAGATCTATGAAAAACGCTTAACATCACTAATCATCATGGAAATGCAGAACAAAGCCACAGTCAGGTATGACCCCATCCCAATTAGAATGGCGATTAAATAAATAACAACAAATGCTAGCATGGATGTGGAGAAAAAGGAACTCTTATACACTGTTGGTGGGAATATAATTAGTACAGCAATTATGGAAAACACCGTGAAGCTTCCTCAAAACACTGAAAATCGATTTAAATTAAATTAAATCAAATTAAATTAGATCAAATCAAAATATGATCCAGCAATCCCACTAGTGCATATGTATCCAAAGAAATTAAAATCAGTATGTCTAAGAGATATTTGTACGCCTATGTTTATTGCAGCAGTATTCACAATAGCCAAGATATGCAATCAACCTAAGTACCCATCAATGGATGAATGTATAAAGATATGTGGTATATATACACAAAGGAATGCTATTCAGTCATAAAAAAGGAGATCTTCTCATCTGTGGCAACATAGACGAACTTGGAGGGCAGGCATTAGGTGAAATAAACCAGGCACAGAAAGACAAATACCACACAATTTCACTCATATGTGCCATCTAAATAAGTCTATCTCATAGGAATAGAGTAGGATAGTAGTTACCAGAAACTGGGGGATTAAGGAGAGGGGAGTATGAGGAGCATTCAGTCAATTGGTACAAAGCTACAGTAAGTTAGAGTAGTAAATTCTAATGTTCTTTTGCACAGTCGGGTGACTTACAGTTAATAAGATCACATTGTATATTTCAAAATATTCTATATTAAATACTACTCTATATCATATGTTAAAACATTATTCTATATTATACATTAAAATATGTATAGTCTTCTATAGCTAGAAGAATTTTGAATGTTCTCACCACAAAGAAATGATAAATGGATGAGCTGCTAGTATGCTAAATATCCTATTTTTAATTAATTTATTTTTTTGAGATGGAGTCTCATTCTGTCGCCCAGGGTGGAGCGCAGTGGCACGATCTTGGCTCACTGCAACCTCCGCCTCCCAGGTTCAAGTGATTCTCCTGCCTCAGCCTGAGCAGCTGGGACTACAGGTGCACACCACCACACTTGGCTAATTTTTCTGATTTTTTTTAGTAGAGACAGGGTTTCATCAATATTGGCCAGGTTGGTCTCGAACTTCTGACCTTGCTATCTGCCCGCCTCAGCCTCCCAAAGTGCTGAAATTACAGGCATGAGCCACCGCAGCTGGTCTCCTGATACAATTCATACATAGCAAAGTATCATACTATACACCATAGATATGTACAATTATTATGCACCAATTTAAAAAATACTTTTTAATATGAAAAGTTTTGAAAGAATAAAAAGCATAAATTGAAAATCCTCTTTCTTCAAACTTCAGTTATCTTGGCATATGCATGTTAATTTTAATATTTTAGAAATGGGGAGGCACTATACCTGAAATTTTGAAACACAATTTTTCAAAAGTTAAATGTATTTTATATATTTAATATATAACTGTATATTAATAATTTTATTAATTTTAATATAGTATTATTTAACAATTTCTATTCTGTATTTAATACCATTTTAATATATTTGAAATATTTACTATGTAATACACTCAAAATATGTTTAATATATTTTTGTTTAGCTTTCGTATCAACACACACACACACACACACATACACTACATTTTTCTGTGACTTTATACTTTTTATTTATGAATGTACATTTACTTAACCATTACTCAGTCAATGAACATTTAGTCTGTTCCCTTTTTTCAAACCCACAATGTAACTGTGCTATGTACATATCTTTTTGTACTTATATAAGTATTTCTAACAGTAAATTACTGAAAGTGGAATTAATGGGTTAAAGACTTGTGCATTTACCAAATTTCCCAAAATCTGATAAAACTATCCTCCAAAAATTTAAAACCGATTTACATTCTCACACACAGTTTATGAGAGTGCCTTTCTCTATCATCATAGACTGAATATGACCCAACTGAAAAGTATGTACAATATGATATGAGAAAAATAATTACTGATTGTTGTGTTAATTTGTACTTATTTAATTACACATTAGGTTGAAAAAATATCACGTTTTAAGACCATATGCATTACAATTTCAGTAAATTGTATCTCACTATCCTTTGCCTATTTGTCTTGTCCAGGTAAGCATAATCCTTTTTATTTGAAAAAAACATACATATTGGAAAAAGTTCTTTGATCACTAAAAATATTTGCTGTCTGTTCTACATATGTGTTGTAAATATTTTTCTCTGTTTTCAAAAACAGAGCAGCATTTATCTGGAAACTTATTGAGCCATCGTGATTTGTTCCTTGTCCATAATACTTGATTCTTACATTCCTTTTTACTTCACTCCTACTTTTACGAAATGATATAACATATATATGTTCTGCTTCTGAAATAATACTTTCAGGGTTAATCATGAATTTCAAATAACATCGGTTTGTGGAAAATGTAAGTTTTAATGTCTCACAGCAACGAATGTGCTCAACGTTTCTTCTTAGGTTACGTGCCACTCCTAAAGAAATCTCTCTAACCCTTAACTTCCCTTAGAGACAATATTATCATTTTGGAGATTTTGGTGGTCCAATGTTACCTTCTCAAAAGGGTAATCAATGTGACTTCAGCTTTTTGTTTGACTATAATTTAATGAACATCAATCAACCAAATTTCATGTGTTTATTTTGTATGTAATATATTCCAGTAACTTTACCAATTGAACCTGTAAATAAAAGTTACAAATCAAGTGACAACAAAAAAACAACAACAGCAAAAAAACGCTTTCGGATTTAACATAATTTTCAGTTGGAAATTATATTAAAATATAAATAGATTAGACCGTAATATTCTTTCCTAAGAAAACTGACTAAATCTCAATTCAAGAACAAAGTGTTCAAATACTGTTCATATTTGCGCTATGTTACCAAATTTATTTTTTGCCCCACCAAACACCAAAAATATTTTCCCATAGAAACAAAAACTCAAATGTTAAAGACATAAATAGCTTTGGCCCAGACAGAAACCTAAAAAAGGACCTAAGAGTTTTGATACCCAATCATCTGATGTTACTCCATGATTTCCCACAAGAATTTACTCTTCTAGTCCCTTCCGCAGCACTAGTTAATTACCCAAAGGAGCATGCAATCCCCATGATCTTTGCAAGAAAACGTTAAGCCAGCTATCAGGTACTACTTTTGATCCTTAGAAATTAGTCCTCCATTTTATCCCCATTGGGGTCTATAAGATCTTTCAAATCTGCCTTGGTTATTTTCTAGAGTCAGAAAGACATCCCTGCCATGGAGCTTTGGTTGACAACTCCAGAAAGCCTGCTGAACACTAGGTATTGCCCCAAATGGCAGGTAGATAGAGGAAGAATGTGAACACTATTTTTCTGTTACAATTGCCTCTTTTCTCTATAATGTAATTACCCCATAGCAATTACTCCATTTTACCTTTTTCTGAAGTAGTGCAACACCATGACTCTATCACTTAAATCAAACCATAAGAAAAGGAATCGCATGCCTTTGTTCCTCTTTTATCTTCAGAAAAAAAACAAAACTAGAATCTAATGCAAAGAGAGTTTGGGGCTTATCAGCTTGTTTCTTTACAAGTTGAGATTGTTGTGATCACTTCTATATGATTTCTGGTGCGTTCATGTCATAATCGTACTGTTCCTTTCTGTTTCTATTAACCGCATAATGTTCCACAAAACCCTAGATAACAATCCAAGCCAGAGGAAATAACGTGAATATTTCTTCTTCCTATATGCTTTGGGAAAGTTGAAACCAGGTAAGCCTAAATGACCAGAGAAAATGGAGAAATTTTTCTTTTACTTTGGTATACTGTATTTGACTATGGAAAATAAACTTACTGTAAGAACATCTATATCAAGACATTTTCACCAAAGACAAGTTTTTCATTTGAAAATCAGAATATCCGTGACAAAAGTTTAAGTCCTACTCTGTATTTATTTTTTCTCAATTTCCCAGTTAAAAGCAGCCCTTAATTCTCTAGACTGCATCACAGTGTGAAGTGTATTTTACACCCACATTGTACCTGCTGCTCTATTTTTACACCTCTCCTTTTCTCTGTTATTTTACTTTTATCCTAGTTTCCTTTAATCCAGTTGTGAGTATGTGTCTTTTATGAATCGATCTCACTTTTTTCTTCTTAGCCATGTTAGGGTCATTTTTTTTTTGTTTTTAAATTATGCTTTTGAAAATTCCTTTTTAGTTACCACATTCTCCTTCCCTTTGTCTCTGTTCATCCCTAGCCCCTATTGCCATGCACCTCTCCTCGGTAAGCTAATCACATTGTTTTTAACATTTGCAAAAGACTAACTGAAGACAAAGTGTATTCAAAGTTGCCATTTTATTACTGGACAGAGTATCCTCTCTGACTCCGGCAATCTTGGTTGCAAAACTCTATGGCTTATAAAGACATGAATTGTAGAGATCCAAGGTGATGGTATTTCATGGGAATAAAAAACTGTGATATTTAGTAGATACATTTATAACCTAAGTGAAAAGATAACATTAACACTGTAAAGTAAATGCATACTTATGCCACAATAATTAGGATATAATAGTCCAGCTCGTAGAGGGCAGTAATTTCCCTGCACTTTGTGTTTTTCAAAAATCCAAGTAGTGAGCTCAGCCATGGTTGTCATATTTTCAGGTCACTGTCAACATTGAGGGCATGTAGAAGACGGCTACTAGGGTGATAATACACCTGATAACCATGTATAAGAACACTGAAGGAAAGTGAATGTCTTGGACTACAGAAAATTTAGTCAAGATGTAGTAAATGTCTATAATATGTTAATGGATATTGGCCAGGTGTGGTGGCCCATGTCTGGCCGACATCCATTCAGTCCAGCATTCTGGGAGGCTGAGGATAGAGGATCACTTGAGGCCAGGAGTTCGACACCAGCCTGTGCAAGATAGTGAGACCTTATCTCTAAAAAAAAAACATGAAAAAAATTAGCTGGGCCTGGTGGTGTGCGCCTGTAGTCACAGCTACTCAGGAGGCTGAGGTGGGAGGATTGCTTGAATCTGAGAGGCAGAGGCTGCAGTGAGCTGAGGTCATACCATTGCACTCCAGCCTGGGCTACAGAGCAGGACCCTGTCTCAAAAAAAATATTAGTTATGTCATATGAAGAAGTATTAGATTGATGTGTATTCAAAAGTCAAAATAATACTGTGTCTCAAAAAAATGTTAATTATGTCATATGAAGAGGTATTAAATTGATGTGTATTCAATAAAGTTAAAATGGTTTGTCTTATACATTATCGGGAGAAAATATCTACTTAATAAAAAGAGGATTATAAATAAGAATTTCCCAACAATGAAACACTTTGCCTTATGTGTTTGAACAAACAATAAACAGTTTATATAGCTAGCTGGCAGAAGATATGCTACAATTATTTAATAGGATGAGAGACTTGATGGTTATGTGTTCCCCCAAATCCTGACATTCAATGGTATTCAGATAATACTGATTAAATATTCTTCATTTTGTCCCTACCAGCTATACAGCTGATGTGAAAGGAAGGCAATGGAAAAATGCAATGACAGCTCAGAGTATGGTTTTATCTTGGTGGGTTTCTCTGATCGTCCCAAGCTGGAGATGGTGCTCTTTATAGTAAATTCTATTCTGTATTCCATGGCTGTGCTGGGAAATTCAACCATAATCCTTGTGTGTGTATTAGACTCTCGACTTCACACCCCAATGTACTTCTTTCTGGCAAATCTTTCCTTTCTAGATCTCTGCTTCAGCACTAGTTGCGTCCCACAAATGCTGGTAAACCTCTGGGGCCCTGACGAGACCATCAGCTACGCCGCCTGTGTTGTCCAGCTTTTCTCTTTCCTTTCCCTTGGGGGAATTGAGTGCATCCTTCTGGCTGTCATGGCCTATGACCGCTATGCTGCAGTCTGCAAACCTTTGCACTACCTGGTCATTATGCACCCCCAGCTATGTCTAGGACTGGTGGCTGCAGCCTGGGGGAGTGGACTGGCCAATGCCATTGTCATGTCACCACTAACAATGACCCTCTCCAGATGTGGCCGCTGCCGAGTTAACCATTTCCTCTGTGAAATGCCAGCACTGATCAAGATGGCTTGTGTGGATGCTCGTGCAGTGGAAATGCTGGTCTTTGCTTTCTCTGTTCTCATCGTCTTACTGCCCCTCACTCTTATTCTTGTCTCCTACGGCTACATCGCTGCAACTGTACTAAGAATCAAGTCAGCTGCCGGGCTATGGAAGGCCGTCAATACCTGTAGCTCTCACCTCACAGTAGTCTCCCTGTTTTATGGGAGCGTCATCTATATGTACATGCAGCCAGGAAACAGCTCTTCCCAAGACCAAGGCAAGTTTCTCACTCTCTTCTACAACCTGGTGACTCCTATGTTGAATCCACTCATCTATACTTTAAGGAATAAGGAAGTGAAAGGAGCACTGAAGAAGGTTTTGGGGAGGGAATAATGAACAGGAGAAGTATGATAAGTTACGAAGTTTAGGCAAAATATCTCTTGCAAATACATTTATTTTGTGCTTATAATAAATCTAGCCAATGTGTCAAACATTCTTGGATTTTTAAAATATGAATAAATACAAGTATACCCAAAGTTAACATGAATCAACCATAGCTACACATGATATAAATCTTAGTATAAAAATATTTAGTAAAAAGAATTCAGTCCCAGAAGAAAGGTGAAATGACTCTCATATAGATATAAAATAAGTGTGTTAAAGATTTTATTCAGCTCAATGAGGGACCCACACAGGTGTAATAACTGGCTCAAAAATAGTCAAAGAAGCACAAATTTATAAGAAGTAAAGGAATGTAGAAATGAATGTGCAAATAGAGGCTAAACTTGCTTGTTCCACTGTGGGAGAGGGAAGTCAATTCAATCTCTGCCCAACAGGACTGAATTTGTATGTCATAAACAAGAATTATTTTACATTGCTATCTGTTAATAACTTATGAAATTGTAAAATATCTGCCACAGAATCAGAATCAGATTGATCAAAGGGATGTCCTCTAGAATCTAGATAATGCGTAATTTTTTATTGAAGCCATAAATTTTTCCCTATAAGCTAAATCATATATCTTATTTATGTAACAACACTAAGTATATAGTCTCAAGCCTCTTAATTAACCTGGGTCATATAGAGAATAAGTGGGTTTTGAAAATGCTGTTAACCACTGAATAATACTGTCTTTGCTATAGAGTGTTGGTGCATAGATTACTCAATAATCAGCTACAGGCTCTTTGTTTCATCTGTTTGTTCAATCCTTCAAGCATGAGGGATATGCTAATAGACCCTCTAAGGGAGTTCTCACCACTTATTAATATCAGTCATTTCCAGATTGCCTCATGCAAACTCCCCATCCAAATCTTTTATATGTTTTGGTGGTCAGCTCGATGCAACATACTTATAAAATTTTCTGAGACTCTTTGATTTAAAAACGTTCTATCACTCCTTTTAACCTATGGCACTTTTATACACTGAAATGACAGGTTTTCTACTTCATATTCTATACATATTTCACATGTCTCCTATTAGACTGTAAGTTCCTTGATGGTAGGGCTACTTATTTTCTCAATCTCTCTCAGCATTACTCCAGGTATTATGTTGATTTAAAGTGCCTTGTAGATAGTGATCAGATTGACCAAAAGGATGTCCTCTAGAATCTAGACAATCTAGCATCTAGACAATACACAATTTTTCATTGAACCATAAATTTTTCCCTATAAGCTAAATCATATATCTTAACATAAGATATAACTTAACATAAGATATATGATTTAGCTTATAGGGAAACATTCTAGTAGCTTGGGGACTTAGCTTATAGGGACAAATTCTAGTAGCTTGGGGTGGTTATTAATTTTAACTGATTAATTATATCCATAATTTCTTCATCTTTAATTGATGCCACTATCTAATTCTATCTTTGTTCTTCAAAATTACAAATGAATCTGTAACAATATAATGTCTCAGTTTAAACCTGCTGTCAAAAGTTTTATACTTTTCTTTCTTAATTCAACGTAAACTCTACAACAAGAGAAAAAACAGTCATTAAGGAATTTCTTACCACAGGTTTCAAAAGTCATCCCCAGATTTTTGGAATAAAAATATTTTTTCTTTTAAATATGCATTATAAACTCATGAGAAATTATGATGAATTCTGCCACAGTCTAGAGGAAGCTGGGTGGTAACAACAGTATAGCATTCTGAGTTCCAGAAGAAAGGTGAATTGGCTCTCGTGCAGGTATAAAATCACTGCTAAAATCACTGCTATGCTGCAGTCTGCAAACCTTTGTGCTCTATGGTCAATATGCAGCCCCAGTTGTGTCTACAAGAGCGCAGCATTGACACACATGCAATAATAGTGCATCAAATCCTCCTTGGATTGGCATAAGAAGGATATTTCTCCCCTCATGGACATGGTTTTCTTTCATGCAATTTCTTTATGTCTCAAATTCATTATTCCCCACCCATTTCCCACTGTTAATGAAACATTAGAATCAGCAAAAATATTTTCAAAAAAAAGCTTCTGTAAATTTAAGTGGGAAAATATACATTTGCAACTCATAAATGTGCTGGAAAGTTGTGAAGGCCAGTGGGAGTGATTATATTTATTTATGTAATACCAAATTTTACACTGGAAATAAAAATTACTTTTAATGAATGTATTGCAATAAGCAGGTGGAAAAATGCCTTAAATGAACTTACTTTTGTCTCTGGTGCACAGCTGCATATGCCATTTTTTAAAGCTACAGAGATATAAGTTAGGGGACATCAAGAATTTCTATTCTTGTGATAAATGTATAAAGCCCCATAATACATGTTACAAGTTTGGTGGTTTCCAAATAGTTTCTTCTTCTTTGCTACTTCTTTTTGTAAAAGTTTGCTTTAACTATAAAAAGACAAGATAATCTGTGTAGGTGTCTGAAAGGAAATGTGATTGTGAACAGGTAGCTACTGAGGCAGGCTCCCCTGAGGTGGGAACTGGGAATGACGGGGAAGACGGCATGCCTACTGTCAGCATTAGACTAAGGAAGCAACCAACTGCGGGTAACCCCCACACAGGCACCGAGGAAGGAGAGCTAAGCAGAACCCTGGCACAATTAGGGCTTGAAGAATATCTCAGTGTATAGTGTCACTACTCAATTATTTCCTTTTATATAATCCTCTATATATAGTCATATATTAGTTTATAGAATTAGGGCTTGAAGAATATCTCAGTTTACAGTGTTACTACTCAGTTATTTCCCTTTATATAATCCTCTGTGTATAATCATATATTAGTTCATAGAATGAGTACCTAAAGAATATCTTACCACTCAGTTATTTCCATATATATATATAAAACTATATCTTAGTTCATGATCGGAGGAATGCCTAGAGCCGACAAGGTACAGAGCATAAATTAAGGAATAAGCAGCTTACAGTCAGAGGCATGTCTAGAGCAGACCCAGGGCAGAGCATGATTTAAGGGAAAAACAGTTATACCAGGACAAGAACCCATGGCCCAGGCAGCAGCGTTCCGTATCGTAAAGACGCCCGCTGTATGGCAGGCTTGGGGTGAGAGCCACTCCTCCTGATAAAGGAGCTGTAGGACCTCGCTCCAGTTCTTGTGGGAGGCTGCCCTCAGACCGGCAATCCACCTTGGTGACTGTGAACTTTATCAGCTCTTGTTACTGTGCTGCTCGAAAAGCATCCTCCTATAGAACTCACTGGGAGCTGCCAGCAGGCGGTGTAGACGCTGACAGCTCTGTCTGCTGTGGGACTTAAGCCTCCTCCTATAGATCTTCTTAGAAGTAGCTTGCCCATGGATAGAGGTATTGCAC